>JAABKJ010011467.1:0-10735 GCA_011634705.1 Andricus grossulariae
TTTTTATTGCAAAATTATTGTACAATATTGAATGTAATTTGAATCGTGAAAAATCTGCATTCCAGCTGTACAGTACTTAACTGTAGCTAAAGTGGAAAAACAGCCATATTCGACACATTTGTTTATTGCACAGTTATTTGACACTTTTTAAAATCATAATAATCATTCAAATTTACTGATTTGCAATATTAGAAATCATAGAAAACATCATACATCTGCATTCTCACTCTACACGTCAACAATTATTGTAGCTAAAGTAAAAAAAATAACACTTTCCGATAATTTTGCTAATCATAACATTATTTTGTAATATTAAAAATTATTGCGATCGTCAAAATATCCAAATTTGCACACAGGAGTCTTTAAACCGAAACTAAAGTGAAAAAAAATTTTAACGACTTTGTTCATTGCAACATTATTTTACAATATTGAAAATATTATAATTATTGAGAAACCCAATTCTTCACATTGTGATCTTTTAACTTGAGCAAAATTTGTGTAAAATATAATTTTTCGACTTACTTTTTTATTGCGAAATACTAGGAAGCACCGGAAACATTGGAAATCTTTTAAACCAAAATTATTTTGCAATATGGAAAATTATTAAAGTCGTTGAAAACCCCGAATTTTTCAACAACAGTCTTTAAACTTAAGGGAAAGTATAAAAACAGATTTTTTAACGAATTTCTTTATTGCAAAATTATTTTCAATATCCAACATATTATGCTAGTTAAGAAACCTAAATCTTCAAATTAAAGTCTTTTAACATGAGCGAAAATTTTGAAAAACATACTTTCTCAACAACTTTTTTATTACAGAATTATTTTGCAATATTAAAAATCTTTTCAATAGTTAAAAATTTGCATTCTCGCAGTCTATTTTTCAAATTCGGGTAAATTAAAAATATCGATCATAGCGACGTTCTTGTTGTTTTTTAAGGGTTTTCGTGATCAACTTATAATACAAAAAAAACTGAAATGCTGGAGTAACGTTTTTGCTGTGGTACTCCAGAAGAAACTTTTCCCCTCAATTTTTATATATATCGCTTTTCCTCGGAACTTTTTCTACTACATTTCTCCCCTCAACATTTTCTGTAACGTTTTTCCTCGGAACTTTTTCTATCACATTTTTCCCCTTAACATTTTCTGTAACGTTATATTATTTTTACTATTAACTTATTATTAACTATATAGTTATAAATAGCATATAATGTAATACATGGGAAAGTTTTTCCTCGGAACTTTTTATATCACATTTTATCCCTCAACATTTTCTATAACGTCAAGATAGAACGTTAAGATTTTTATAAGTTATAACTTTTCCTCGGATATTTCCGAGTATCATTTTTACCTAGAGATTCTGTTTACCTTTTTTTCTTTGAACTTTTTCGGTTACTTTTTTTCCTCGGAACTTTTTCTAGACTGTTTTTCCTCAAAATTCTCTGTCACTTTTTTCCTCTGAGTGTTTCATATAAGGAACATTAAAAGAACTGTAGCAGTCATGGAAAACTTTGATGGTATTATATACGATACGTGAAGAAATCAGATTTTTCTCTATCTGATGCTCGATGAGACAATAAGAAGAAGATAAAATAGGAAAAAGTAGATTTATCGATAGAATACCAAAATTTTCGATCCTAAATAAAATTACTGAAATTTTTTTTTACTTCCCGGTCCCCTAGACTCTGGCTAGACACTGCAGATGCATTCGTGGCGACTCCATTACATGCCAAAGTTTTAAAATCTTTAATAATTAATTAAAAATGATATACATTTCTAGACCCTATAATTTTAATTTATTTATACGTACAGTTAATTCCAAATCATATACTTCATTACATGAGGTTGACTTTTTGACATTATTACACTACAAATTTTACTTGATGAAGAAGCAGATATACATTAATTATCGAAAAACATTTCAAATTAGGCATTTAATCATTTCTTTTAATTTCATTAAATGAATTAAAGTTGAATAATTTTCAAAATTTCTCTACTAGTTTTTACCTTCGGCGAAATTGCCCACTCCGATCTTCTCTACCTACGTCGAAATTGAATACATACGATCGGCAATCTGCCACCTCATCTCTCACAGAATTATAGCGAATTTAATGAAACGCAGATGAATCCACGCGAATTCAGGATAACTCAAGAGAATACATGGGGACTCAAGCGAGATCCAGCGAACTCAAGAGAAATCAAGTGAATTCTAGAGAATTCAACAGAATTAGTGGGAATAGAAGAGAATTCAAGGAAATTCGAGGGATTTCAAGTGAATCCCAGGGAATTCAAGTAGACATCAAAGATCATACGCTTTCAAAGTAATTCCAATGAATTAATAGAATTCGACGAGTAAAGTAATTTTACTCGAATTCTTATTCTATATGCCCTGAATAAATATAAATATTATCGAATAATCAATGGAACAGGGAGGGATAGTTTTTCCGTCAAGCATCTTGTGAACGATCAGCGCTGGGACTATACATTTTTCTAAATTTTTTCTTTGATAAAAAATAAAGAAAATAACTGCTATTGGAATAATAAAGAGTTAATATTTAGCTCAGTATAATCTTTAACAGAACTCTTTTTTGCCGTTTTTGCGAATATCTCGAAAACCGTTTGAGCTATTGTAAAATTCAGGTACTCGTTGGATTCAGCGTTAAAAAGTACATCAATCTCACGTATCACATGTTGTCAAAAAATGGTCTAAATCCATGTGTAGAGTGATATGTGATTCTTCTACAAAAACGTTGATTAAAAAACATCAAAAACCTGACGTGTAGGCAACAAATGCAGGGTCGGGGAACAAAAGGGCCTATCCCACAAATTTTTCGAAATTGACTTTTACACATTTTTGTACAGCTCAACCAAACGCCGTTTCAAGGGTGTAAACTAAAAAAATTATAATTTTTTTTCATTTTTCAAAAATTCATCAAAGTCAGTCAAAGTCCTTACCCACAGGAATACCAAGCGAACGTTTTTCTGGCATCCTGAAAAATTTGGAGAAACGGGGTTAGGTCCTTTTGTTCTCCAACCCTTCAAATGTAGGTCAGATTCGAATTCAGCACGAAAAACCACTTTGGAATTGACACCTCGCATTTCATTGATATTTTGTTGGTATTTCATGGCATTTTGTTGTACAGTATTATTGACAAAAAGTACTTCAATCAAATTTTCCCTTTTTGTAAAGTGTTTCTAAAAATTTTAAATAAACCCACTTAAACTTTTTTGTTAACTCCCGTTAGTCCTACATCGTCTGCTACACCAGCGCTATCCAATTTTCTGGTATTTTTTCACATCCTTCATATATTCAACAATAAAATAGATTTTATTATTTTACAAAATGACGTGCTTCAATACTCTATTCTCTTTTTCGGGGTAAAAGGAATGTTCCCACAATACTTAATATTGCTTTTCCATGCTTTTCCAAATTTTCCCGTCATTTCCGGACATATCGGGAAAAAAAGGAATTTCACGGTAAAAGCGAGCCGCGCCAATGACTATATAAACGTAGATGTGGTGCCAATTTAGTTATCCATGAAGAATATAGACAGCGCGTCCATCACAATAGTTTGCTAACAGAAACTTGGTGCACTGTCAGCAACTCCCATCGTACCCCTCAAGCCACACTGATGGTAACTTAGCACGGGAACCAACCATTAAAATAGAACATAAAATTCCAATTCAAACTTTTGACATATAATTTATAATACGAATGAGCTACACGGAGAACAAATCTAAGTAAAATAGCAAGGGCATTTCTCATGCGTTTGTGGCAGGTTTTTTCTTGTTATCCTAGCTACAATTCATGCATTTTAAGCACGTAGATGTCTTATACTGGGAAATTTAAAAATTCCATGCTTCAAAAACAGTCTCTCCGAGCGATAAAACCCTATCACTTGACCATGCTGTGATTGCAAGGAACCCTAACGATTTCGGCATGGGTTTATGCGCTCAGCATTCTCCCACCATACCTACGAGACAGCAAGCGCTGGTAGGCGTGGCTTAAGACTTCCGTTGTAAGAAACCCATTTCGAAATCGCAAGGGTTTCTTGCGAGCATAGCACGGTCAAGTAAAAGCTTTTCTCCCACGGCTATACTTTCAAATCATACAGTCGAGCTGAATTACCATGCGCTTTAGGCTTTGGTAGTGTTGAAACTTGCCACACTGAAATTGTATGAGTTTAGGCAAATGTAGGAGGAACTTCGGGCCAATTTTGCACGCTAAAATTTCGCACTTTAATAGGAATAACTCAATTTGCTATTATACTTAGAATTTTTTCTCCGTGAATCCGCGTTTTACAAAACACGGTTATTTTAATAAAGACCCAAGAGCACCAATGATCAGGACAACTAGCTTAACAGAATATTCTGGGTATAACCATCGCAAATACCTTACGAGGTCTTTGTACCTCTTTTTCTTTTAATTCTATTCCTAGGTGCTCGGGGTGTGCAATTGCGCACGACACGCTCTGAAGCTATCATCGGGAATGCCTGGGATCAAAACGTATCAAGGGTACGCTGAAGTGGAAATGACACCGTATTGGCACACCAAATTGAAATCCTCCATGCCCGACTTTAATAATGGTGATTTACGGAAAGTAAACTTTAGGCTAAACGACATCCACTGAACCTTCACACTTCTGTGGAAAATACCGTGCATCCTCTTGTGGAGGAGCTGTTCGCGGAAGTATTCCGCGACCGACCAACTTGACGGCGTGAGATGTGAACTCGCGGAACAGAAGACTTAAGGTGCATGTTATTATTCATGTGCATAATATTTCGTGATCGGATATCGAGGGATCTGAGCTCATCCTTCATCCATGGAACCACTCCAAATAAATGGAGTACTACCGAGACAACAAGCATGTTTATTGCAGATACTTTGTTTCTCGTCGACAGCTTGGAAGACCAAATCCGTCGGATAGGACGTTTGTATCTGCATCGGAGAGTATCCTTTATAGATGTCACGTCCTGAAAGCGGATCTGAGGCACGCACAGGTATGTATATGTCTCTCCAGCGCAAAGGTATCGCACAGCGCTGCTGTCGACGAGCTCAGGGTCTTCGAAGATACCATTAAGTTTTCCTCACTTCAAATTAACCTTGGCACATTTTTCTTACCCAAACTCGATTCCAATCTTCCGAGTGTATTTCTCGCAATCTCTAGAGCTAGATCTAGTTGCTCCATATTTTTAACATAGATCTTAAGGTCATACATGTAAAATACATGAATCAACTTCTGCTTTCGATTTCCAGGTTTGCAGCAGAAGCACCCTTCGGAATGGCGCAGTGCAACAGATAGTGGCAATAATGTGAGGCAAAAGAGGAGAGGGCTCATGGTCTCGCCCTGAAAGGTGACGCTGTTAGTTGTCACACGGAAGAAGTTTACTTCTACATACCGACATCTGGCCCGCATATTCACCACTTATTTAGAGTCGCAAACGCCCATTCCGCAGCGGCTAGTGTTAGGACGCAATATACTCCTGCCGAAAAAAGGCAACTTGTCCAACCCAGAGAATTACGGGCCAACAACTTGATTGTACACACTGTATAAGTTCTTTACAGCTGTCATAAACAACAAGACTGTTCGAAGAATTGAAACTGTGTGGAGAGAGATGTACGAACAACGTGGCTCGATAAAAGCAGCCTATCAGCGCGGGCTGTCAATGACCTGGATTGACTAACGGAAAGCTTTCGATTCAATCTCTCATAGACTTATCATCTGTCTGTTGGAAAGCTTGTAGGTTCATCCACAAATAGTGATATGCATACAGAAATTGATGCCCCTTTGGAAAACTAGATTTACTATCTCATCTGGAAATTATCGGGTGACAACAAAGGTCATCTTCCAGAGGGGCGTCTTTCAGGGCGATACCATGACACCTCTGGTTTTTTGCATTATACTTCTGCCTCTATCTCTCGCACTACAAAATTCTCCTGGATACCTCTGCGGCGACACTAATCATCGCAAGCATAAGGTCACCCATGTATTTAACATGGATGACCTGAAGATCTATGATTCTGGTGGAAGCAAACTTCAGAGTGCTTCAAATATCGTCAAGATGTACACAGGAGAGATTGGTATAGATTTTGGATTGGAAAAGTGTGCCAAGATTCAACTGAAGAAAGGAAAGATTATTGGCATTCCCAATGACCCCGAGCTTTTCAATATAAGTGTTATTAGACATGTTGACACTGGAGAGCTCTAGACATACCTGGGCGTGCCTCTAAGCCGCATTCAGGACGTACAGTCAGTGAAGGAGTTTCTCCGAAGCAGATACAAGCATCTTCTTCGACAGACTTGGTCTTCAAATCTGTCGGCGTTGAACAAGCTATCTGCGACTAACATGCTTGCAGTCCTGGTTCTACTCTACTCGTTTGGGATGGTTAAATGGACGAAGAAAGAGCTTACGGCCCTTGATATCGCCACACGTAAGAACATGCATATGCATAAGAGTTTGCGTATCATTTCGTCGGTTCCGCGATTATATATTTCACGCAGTCAAGGCGGACGCGGATTTCTGAATCTCCAATGTCTTCATAACCGAATCGTTCTGAGTACAGCTTACATTGTTGCAAATAGCAGAGATCCTCTCCTACAACTGGTCAGGAAGCACGAGATGATTGGCAAAGGAGCGTTCCTTTACAACGCCGCGGAGCAGACGGCCGAGACCCTTGACCTGAATTTTAACATCAGAAGTGAGGAGGGTGCATTACTTCGCCAACAGCTATTCGACAATAAAATTCACGGAAACTTTCACAGAAATGTAGACTAACAGTCCTTGTCGAAGTAGCAAACTTTTGCTTTCCTGTTCCCAGGGACAGGTGCAGAGCATGTCATGCACACGCTAAGTCCATAGAACATATACTATCCGGGTGTGCCACTCACGGGGGAACGACGTATCTCTACAAACATAATGCAGCCCTAAGAGTGCTTTATTACCATCTTTGTCGCTCTTACGGTGTTGGCCGCGACCCTGCCATGCCGAACGCTCCAAGGAAGATAGAGTCAATTGTCCAAAACGAGGAGTGCCAAATTTTCTGGAACTACGATTTTCGGACAGCAGTCTCCATTGCACACTCGAGGCCTGAGATTGTTCTCCAAGACTTCGAGAAACGAACTATATTCGTGATTGAATTCTCGTCTCCATCCGAATACAACATCACTGACAAGGAGAAAGAAAAGGAGGAGAGGTATCAAGACCTTAAAAGGGAGTTGCAAAGACTTTATCCAAAAAATTCGGTACATGTAATTGTCCTTGTGATAGGTGCCCTCGGAGGTGCGAAACTATAACTGGTTCGTAACCTTAAAGCACTTGCGATATAGATGCAGAAAGCTGTCACCTTTGGGTCGCGTCGTGTCCTCAAAACACACGAGGGTTTCGCCGGCCTGTCGTTGTGATTTCGTCCTGCCCTGTGACCACCCATCTTACGGTTGTGAGACTTGGCCATGAGTGTGATTTACCGCGCTCCTATTATATATATATATATATATTTGTGTGTGTGTATGTATGTATATGCATTTATGAATGCGTTATCAAGTAGTGATAAAATAAGGTTAATGAATATAATTGTTTGATTTTTAAGCTGAAAAGTTTGTTTTCAGTGTTTCTCATCAATTATGAAAGTTGCGAGAAAAATCATTGTAGCTTCTTGGGATTCGCTGCTCTGCAATACGCCATCTATTTTTCCAATGCGGCCAAAATTAAAACTCGCGAAAACAGGTAGAATTTTTAAAATGCCCTTTAATTTGTGCTTAAAAACAATTTTGTTATTGTTTTGCATAGTTTGAAACGATAAGTGATTGAAAATAATTAGGATTGATCGGAGACTAAGTGTTATATCTGGAATTTTTATCGTATATAGTGAAAAAACACGTTTTATGTTAAAACTATTTTGGTTTAAAAAAAAACATTATTTTAGTATGTTATATAAGTCCCAACACATTATAAGCTTCAATTAACTTATCTTAACATAGAAATGAACTTAAAATAAATTTTTCTCACTTTATACATGAAATATTTACTATCTAAAAAATTCTAACCTAAAAGTTAGGTTAGAATTCGTATTTCACTTCTGAACGTCTGTAATTCATGTTTTTGCATATTTTGAATCAATTTTTTTACCATATACATTAATGAAAGTTTATTATAGCTTATAGTATGTTGAAAAATACATGAAATAGTAAAATAATTATTTCCTGGGCAAAAACAGTTTTAACTTTGCAACACTTACGTTCCGATAAATCTTTATTTGTTGTATTCACTAATTGTTTGAAACTAGTAAAAACAATGGCAAAATTGCTTTCAAGCACAAAGTAAAATGCAACTTAAAATGCTACCTGGTTTCGCGATTTCGCAACACTAGCGCACCCAAGACTTTTCAGATCCTAATAATATTTTGCTCCAAATGTATTAAAACTTTGTTAATGTTGATCTCCTGACTTTTCCGAAAGGTGTCATGTATCACAAATAGGTCAAGTTAGTTAAAATCTGTACATAAAAGTCATTATTTCAATACTATACACAAGCAGGTAATGCGGCGCGAACGGCCATTTTAATGGTAGAATGTGGAAATGCTGAATATGGTATGCTCATAGCTTCATGCATGCTAATTACTTCAAAAATATAACCTCCATTTGTTTTTAATTGAAATGAATATCAATTTTTACTATGAATAAAACAAAGCTAAGATATTGATCGACGTGTTACATATTTTCCCAAAACATGATCGATTATATTTTTTTTTCAATCGATTCATATATATTAGACACGCCGCATTACCTGCTTGTCCCGTATTAAAATAGTCGCTAATAATATAATGTTTCATCTTCCAATTTCCAGACATTCTGGCAGTATAAACGAAGGTATCTTCATTTAAAGAAAGAAGAGGAGAGAAGTGGACAAAAAGTGAAAGGGGGACAGACATATGTGTCTGAAAACAGCGACATATCTGTAGAAGCGTACTGGAGGTTGTAATAAGAGTAATAAACGAATTAAGGAGGGTGTGCTTCACGTTACATTTAGGTCCCGACACAGCTTGGTTAGGGTGGTCTTTTAACTGGTTCAATTAGGCCCAGTTCATTCCTATAGGTGGGGAATGAGGATCTAAGTCAGCTAGGTCGACTTACGAACTTATGTCCGTAGTCCGTATACATACGTCACTACGTAGGAACGCTAATCCTCACCACAAGATAAACATCTTACAGCCAAGCTCTGAAACCGTCCTGTACCATCCGGCTTAACTTCCTATGATTTCCACATGTGGGTGTGTGTATGCAGTAATAGGTGTCTAGTGCACACGAACAAGAGAGACTGCTTTGTGGCTTTGTACGTCCACCGAAACAATGGACGACGCGAGGTCACGAGGGGTGTGTTTATGACACCCGTTAGATAAACAGGCTTTGATACACCCTCAATTTAATCCACCATGAATCCGTAATATCCCGGTCAGCGGTCCATGACTCTTGTCGATCGAGTGAATTTTTGACATTATTTTAATGAAATTGGAAAAAATAATAATGAAAATAATGAATAGTTAGAAATGGACTGCTCCTAATACTGCCATGATATTTCAGAAACCAGGATCTACGAAAAGAACAGACCGAGATAATCGATTAAAAGTGTTCAAATTATTATTCGTGTAGACCGCTTATTTGAATATGATTTTTAAATTTTAGTTTCGATTGTTCTTGCAAGAACAATCAAATAGGTAATTACCATGGGTAATTTAGATATGATCTTCTCATTTCTGTAAAAAATTAAATAAATTGTCAATTTATTATAATAAATGCAGATCCGGCCAAAAATGTGTACTGAAATCACGTAAAAAGGACGGATCTGCATATCCTGCTTTCTTGCGAACACCGGACCTCGGAAAACAGCCTTGATCATAACTAGAAAGCAGGATCTACGAAAAATTTGAAACAATGTTTAAATTATAATAATTTTATAATTTATAGTTAAATAGTTAAATTTTCAACGAAATATAGTTATGACCTGCTTTTGCTTTAATTATGTCAGTTTTAAATAAAAAGAAGAACTAATTTACTGAAGGTTCTATCGACCTTAAGGCACACATACAACTTTTATCACATAAATGAAATACATGTAGCATAACGCATTTTTCGTTAATTTTATGAAATTACACAGCCACAACCGATCAATTCACGCCTCCCCCGAAAGGAAATGGCTTAATGGTATAATAAAAAGAATAATAATGTTTGGTTGTCTGAATTTAGGTGTTCATTTTGCTATTAGTAATTATTTTATTTTCAGATGCTGCATTTTCTGAGGTCCCATAACTTGAAGAAAGCCGGATCTATTTCCTTTGATGTCTTACCAAATATCACATCCCCTGAGACCCAGTCGGTGTTCGAAAAAAGGCAGGATCTGAATGATCCGCCGTTGTTGCGTAATTTTAGGTGCCGTATTCGAGCCTCCGTGTTCAACTCCGTGCGGATCCGTACAATTATCTGCATATCCTGCTTTCTTACCAGACACGACTCGCCAGACTTGTAAATCCGCTTTTTTACAATAGTTAATAAAAAATTATCTTCAATTATATTACGAATTCAAACAAATTATTTTCATAAACGGATGTATGTTTTTCTACAATTCCAACGATATAAAAAACCCATTTTTGATTTTTTGTAGATCCTGCTCTCTTAAATATCACGGCAGTATAGCCTACAATAAATATATAATATAATATAATATAATATATAATATAATAT
>JAABKJ010011469.1:0-10735 GCA_011634705.1 Andricus grossulariae
TATATATATATATAAAATAATAATATATAATTTACCATTTTTGTACAATTTTTGGTATTGTTGGGGTTTATACCGAAAATCAGTAGTTTTAATAAAAAATCGTTGGATTTAAAAGAAGATAACAAAATTTTGAACAGTTTTAGGTTATGCTCGATTTTTTAGACGAGGTTCTATAGCCTTAAACAATTTGTTATTATGTCAGTTTTTTCGTTTAAAATTGATATCGTCAATAAAAAAATCATTATATTTCCAGGAATATTTAAAATATTCAAACAATAATAGATTATTTTAAACAAAAACAACTGGCCTTTTTTACTTTTCTTCTAGCATTGCAAAATGTTAAGGTTTTAATTTTGCAATATTTTTCTTCTTGAAAAGTTAATTTTTTACTGCTAAAGAATGAAGATATGAATAGAAAAAAGGTGAAGATGGAAAGTAATTGTCTATCCTTTTGAAAAAAATTATATAAAAGAATGCATCTCACGACCCACTGCAGTTCACCCTTTTTGTGCTAAAAATAATAAATCCATAACGAAGTACCGCGGGACGCCCCAAGGAAGCGAATTATCTCTTATAATAAGAAAAATTATTAAATACGAGATTCCGAATTTTCAACAATTTTAGGTTATGTTAGCATTTGACACGGATTTTTAGTCAAAAATTATCCCGTAGAGCACCTTAATATTCCAGGATATTCAGTCTCGTATATACAGGAAATCGGTTATTGATAAAAAACTTTGAATTTTGAAGATAATTTACAAGCTTGAACAATTTTGGATTATGTTAGCGTTTTATCGGAAGTTGGTACTTTTAATAAAAAATCATTATATTTCAAAGAAGGTTAATAATTTTTGAACGATTTCAGGTTACGTTAGCGTTTCACATAAAAAAATCATTATAATTTGACAACTATTTAAATTTTTTTATTCGTTGATTCTGTTAGCGTTTTACTCGTATTTTTCATTAAAAATTATTAGATTCTATTTTTTTACCAGAAATTGAAAATTTTAAACAAAAATCATAATATTTGGAAGGTTCATTACTGTTCGAACAAGATTTTCAAATTTGAAACATCTTTAGGTTATGTTGGTGTGTTTCACCTCAAATTGGTATTTCAAAACAAAAAGCATAACATATAAATTTAATAATTTCTTTAAATATTAAAATTTACGAGCTTGCACAACTTTGTATTTGTATTATAATTTGAACAAGATTTTAAATTCTTCGATTTTATTAGCGTTTTACGCGCTTTTTTAATAAAAAAATGATTGAATTCTTAAAACGCTAATAGCGTTTTACTCGTATTTTTTTATTAAAAATTATTAGATTTTTTTTTTTACCAGAGATTGAAAATTTTAAACAAAAATCATAATAATTGGAAGGTTCCTAATTTTTGAACAATTTAGGTTATATTACAGGTTTACACAAAAAATTGACATTCTTAAACGAAAATCATTACTGTTCGAACAAGATTTTCAAATTTGAAACGTCTCTATGTTATGTTGGTGTGTTCCACCTTAAATCGGTTTTTTAAACCAAAAAGCATTAAATATAAATTTAATAATTTTTTTAAATATTAAAATTTACGAGCTTGCACAACTTTGTATTTGTATTATAATTTGAACAAGATTTTGAATTGTATGATTTTATTAGCGTTTTACGCGCTTTTTAAATAAAAAAGGATTGAATTCTTAAAACTCTAACAGCGTTTTACTCGTATTTTCTTATTAAAAATGATTAGATTCTATTTTTTTACAAGAGATTGAAAATTTTAAACAAAAATCATAATATTTGGAAGGTTCCTCATTTTTGAACAATTTAGGTTATATTATCGGTTTACACCCAAAATTGACATTTTTAAACGAAAATCATTACTGTTCGAACAAGATTTTCAAATTTGAAACATCTTCAGGTTATGTTGGTGTGTTTCACCTGAAATTGGTATTTTAAAACAAAAAGCATAACATATAAATTTAATAATTTCTTTAAATATAAAAATTTACGATCTTGTACAACTTTGTATTTGTATTATAATTTGAACAAGATTTTAAATTCTTCGATTTTATTAGCGTTTTACGCGCTTCTTTAATAAAAAAATTATGGAATTCTTAAAACGCTAATAGCGTCTTACTCGATTTTTTTTATTAAAATTGATTAGATTCTATTTTTTGACCAAAGATTGCAAATTTTTAAGCGAAAATCATAAGATTTCAAAGGTTCCTAATTTTTTTACAGTTTTAGGTTATTTTTTAGGACATATTAATGTTTTTTTTACAGGAAATCGGTTATTTTCAACAAAAATCGTTATATTTTGAAAAAGATTTATAATTCTGAACAATTTTCTGTTAATTAGTGTTTTTCGTTGAAAATTATTGTTTTTTTTTCAACAACAAAATTATAAAATTTCTTAGATTATTTAGAATTTTTCAAAAAATTTAGGTAATGTTGGCATGTTTCATCTGAAGTGATATTTTTAAACAAAAATTATTTGATTTCAATCCAATGACTTTTGTTTAAAATAATAAAATTTACAAGCTTGAACAATTTTAGATTGTACTAGTTTGTTGTCAAAAATTGACATTTTTATTTAAAAATTCATTAAATATCAAAGAAGAACAATTTTTAAACAATTTTAGGCTGAGGTTATGTTGGCGTTTCACATCAAAAATTGGTATTTTTAAACAAAAATAATTATAATTTCAAGAAAATTAAAAATCTTTAACAATTTTTGAAGAAGTTAGTAGGTATTTTTCGTCGGAGAATAGTATTTTTTATTCAAAAAAAATTACATTACAAATATTTCAAAGAAGATTAAAAAATTTTCAACCATTTTTTATCTTGTTGGCGTTTTATGACGCAAATCGGTATTTTGAATAAAAATTCATTGGATTAAAAAAATAATACTCAAAATCGGTTATTTAAAAAAAAATGGTTTAAAAGAGAATTTACAGTCTTAAACAATTTTACTTACGTTATATTAGTTTCTTGCGTCAAAAATTGCTATTTTTATTAAAAAATCATTATTCTCCAATGAATATTTATAATATTTGACACAAATTTGTTTATTATAGTAATAATGTTATATTTTAATTTGAAAATTGTATTAAAAAACTTTTTATTTGTTTAGTTATAATAATTATTTTTTAATACTATTTTATTAATTGTAAAACAGTTTTATGTAAATAAAACAAAAATTGTATCGAAGTCTTCTACAATTTTCATTCAATAAATTCCATTAAAGTTCCAGAGATTTCATAGACAGTTTCTATTGATTTTTCATGGGGTTTACTGAGGGAGGTATTCCCTACACACATGCTGGAAATTCTGTGAAAATTTTTGTCATAATGACCAGTGAAATGAAACACGAAATTAAATTTCATCGAATTAAATTGTTGTTGTCCATTTTGTACAAATATTACAGAAATACATTTCATTTTGTAAATTATTATTAATAAATATCGAGATAATAAATATTTTTGAATATTCTTAAACTGCTTTTCAAATTTTTTATTGTAATTGCTTAATTCCTATAATTTTTCCCATAGATCATCAAAAGTTTGAAAATTATTATAATAATTGCTAATTACTTAGGAATAACGACAGTTATGATCATAATAATTAATAATAATAAACAATAATAAGTAATTTTTAATTTATTATTGTTTGATCAAATATATTCAAATTATTATTTATATTTATTTGAAGAAAAAATAATTTTTAATCAGTTTTTGGCTTTACAACTATTTTTAAACTACTTAGAAATAATAACAGTATGTTATGATCAATAATCAATAATAATTCTGGCATGAAAATGATTTACAATTAAAAATTATGCAATTTTCAATTTTGAGAATTATAAATTCTGTAATTTTATGATTACATTCAAAATTTCTTCAATTTGGAAGATTTAGAATTAAAAACTTGACTTTTGATCTTCCAAATAATCAAAATCATCAGAATTGAAGAATTTTTATTTACACTATCTGTAAACTTTTAGAATTTTAAACTGCAAATCATTCAAATTGTACAGTTTTCAATTGTAACTCTTCAGAACTGTAGAACTTTGTAGTGTAAATCGTTATAATTGAAGAGTTTTTAATTTTGACAATTCATAATAAAAAATTATGTACGTTTTGAAGTTTTGCGATTCAAAATTTTGTAATTTTGATGATTTACATTCGAAATTTTCTTAATTTTGGAAGATTTAGAATCGAAAATTTGACTTTCGATTTCCAAAACCATGAAAATCATCCAAATTTAAGAATTTCTATTTATCCATGTCTTAAAATTCAACAGTTTTCAATTGTAACTCTAAAACTGCAGAGCTTTGAAGTGCGAATATTCAAAATTAATATATTTTCAATTTTGACAATTAAAAAATATTGAATTTTTAAACTTTATATTGAAAATTCTGTAATTTTCACGATTTACATTTGAAATTTTATCAATTTGGAAGATAAAGAGCTGAAAACTCTTTGATCTTCAAAATAATCAAAATCATCAGAATTCAGGAATTTTTATTTACATTATCTGTAAAATTTTATAATCTTAAACTGCAAATCATTCAAATTATACAGTTTTCAATTGTAACTCTTCAGAATTGTAGAACTTTGTAGTGTGTATCGTTAAAATTGAAGAGTTTTTAATTTTGACAATTTATAATAAAAAATTGTGTACGCTTTTGAAGTTTTGCAAGTCAAAATTTTGTGATTTTGATGATTTACATTCGAAATTTCCTCAATTTTGGATGATTTAGAATTGAAAATTTGACTTTCGATTTTCGAAATCATCAAAATCGTCCAAATTTAAGCATTTTCATATACCGATTTCTAAAAATCAATAGTTTTCAATTTTAACTCTTCAAAATTGTAGAACATTGAATTGTAAATATTTTAAATTCAAATTTTTTTACTTTGACATCTACAAAAGTCAATGAAGTCAATTAATTCTTGAGGAGTCACTAAAATCTCCTTAGTCTGTTAAAATCACCGAATTCTACTGAAGCCAATAAACTCTATTGAATATAATCAATTCTCCTAGATTTAATTAAGTTGTTGAAGTCTACTAAAGTCAATGAAGTCAATCCTCACGGAGTCACTGAAGTCCCCTGAAGTATATTAAAATCACCGAAGTCTATTAAAGTCAATAAATTCTATTGAATATAGTGAAATATACTGAATTTAATGAATTCACTGAAGTAAAGTCAATGAAGTCAATTAATCCTTACAGAGTCAATGAAGTCTCCTGAAGTCTATTAAAATCACCGAATTCTACTGAAGTCAATAAACTTTATTGAATATAATGAATTTTTGTGAATTTGATTAGGTCACTGAACTCTACTAAAGTCAATGAAGTCAATTAATCCTTACGGAGTCACTGAAATCTCTTGAAATCTCCTGAATTCTATTAAAATCATCGAAGTCTACTAAAGTCAACCAACCCTTTTGAATATAATGAATTAATGAAGTCACTGAAGTAAAGTCAATGAAGTCAATCAATCCTTACTTAGTCACTGAAATATACTGAAGTCTATTAAAATCACCGAAGTCTACTAAAGTCAATGGACTCTAATAAGGATAATGAAATCTACTGAAATTAATTAAGTCACAGAAGTCTACTAAAGTCAATGAAGTCAAATAATTCTTACGGAGTCATGAACATCTCCTGAAGTCTATTAAAATCACCAAAGTGTACTAAAGTCAATGGACTCTACTGAAAATAATGAAATCTACTAAAATTAATTAATTTACTGAAGACTACTAAAGTCAATGAAGTCTTCTAATCTTGTTAGAATCGCTAAAATCTCCTGAAGTCCATTAAAATCACTGAAACTGAAGTCAATAGACTCTGAATATATAATCTACTGAATATAATAAATTCTAATAAATATAATGAATTCTATTTAATATAATGAATTCCACTGAATTTAATTAAATCACTGAAGTCTGCTAAAGTCAATGAAGTCAATTAATTCTCACTAATACACTGAAATCTCCTGAAGTCTATTAAAATCAGTGAGTCTATTGAATATAATGAATTCTACTGAATTTAATTTAATCACTTAAGTCTACTAAAGTCAATGAAGTCAATTAATTCTTATGAATTCACTGCAAACCTCAGGAGACTTCACTACAAGTTTTGACCAGGCTTCACGAATTGTCAACCCCTCGATAATAAATGTCTTGCATCCCTCAGATTCAAATTTACAATCAAAGTTGAATCAGTCAAAAATGACAGATTCGAAGTCAATTTTGACTGATTGAAATCATGCAGATTCGACGATTGACAAATCAGTCAAAAGTGACTTTAAATCAGTCAATTTGACTCACTGATGAAATCAGTATTTTAAATAAACCAATCTTTTGAATTTGCAACTAAAAAAGGTCAATTTTCCACCAACAATGGGATAGATAGATTTTAAATTAACGAAATTAATTTTCGACAAGGAAAAATAATTTTTAACAGAATAGTTTAATTTTAAACCAAATAGAATATTTTGCAACTAAAATGCTGAATCCTAAACCAAAAAAATGAAGTTTTAACAAAGGATTAAAATTTCAACCAAGTAGTTGAATATTTAACAAGAAAGATCATTTTTCAGCCAAGAAGATTAATTTCCTACCAAAAAAGAAGAATTTTCAACCAAATAGTTAAATTTGTAACTAAAAAATATCAATTTTGAACAAAAAATGAAATATTTTAATTTGTAATTCAAATTTTTTTTCAAACAAAAACCAAAAAATGTTCAACAAACTAGTTACATTTTCAAACATAGAAATGAGTTTTCAACCAAAAACGTGAATTTTCTACTAAAAAAATATAAATTTTCAAAAAAAAAAATGTTGTTAATAAAATAGTTAAATTTTCAACTAAAAAGATCAATTTTCAACTGAATTGATGAATCATAAATAAAAAAATTAATTTTTTAACAAAGTAGTTCAACTTTTGAACAAGTAGTTGTATATTTAACAACAACAGAAGTCATTTTTCAACGAAGAGGATTAATTTTCTACAAAAAAGACGAATTTTCAACAAAATATAAGAATTTCCAACAAAAAAGTTGAATGTTCAGCTAAAAAATATTAATCTTCATCAAAAAAAAGAAACCGATTTTCTACAAAATAGTTAAATTTTCAACGTAAGAAGATCAATTTTAAGATGAATTTGCAACTAAAATGATGAATCATTAACCAAAAAAAAAATTTAATAAAACAGTTCTACTTTCAACCAAGTAGTTTAATTGTAAAAAAATCAATTTTGCGCCAGAAAGATTGATTTTCTATCAAAAACGACGAATTTTCAACCAACTTGATAAATTTGTAACTAAAAAGATAAATTTAAAACCAAAAATGGAATGCCTTAATTTTTACATCAAAAAATTATTTTTCAAACAAAAAACATCGAATTTTCAACAAACTAGTTAAATTTTGAATCATAGAGATGAGTTTTCAACTAAAAAGTTAAATTTTCAAACAAAAAAATATTAATTTTAATTTTAGAAAAACAAATTTTCAAGAAATCGTTAAATTTTCAAATAAAAAAATATCAACCTAGTTGTTTGAATAAAAACAATGATTTTCCTTCAAGAAGATTAATTTTCTACCAAAATAGACGAATTTTCAAAAAATTACAAGAATTTTCAACTAAAAAAAGTTAATTTTCAATCATGTAGATGAATTTTCAACTTAAATGACGAATCATTAATAAAAAGAATTATTTTTTAACAAAGCAGTTCAACTTTCAACCATGTAATTAATTTTCTGAAAAAAATTAGTTTTCCTCTAAGAAGAATAATTTTCTACAAAACAGATGAATTTTCAAGAAATTGCATGAAATTTCAACCGTAAAGTTGAATTTTCTACTAAAAAAATTAATTTTTAACCAAAAATTGAACACATTAATTTTCAGCACCAAAAAAATTATTTAAATTGCTTTTTTGATTAATTTTCAACTAAAGATAGGAATTTCCAACTGAAATCATGAATCTTCAACCAAAAAGATGAATTTTCAAAAATGTAGTTCAATCAAGTATTAAAAATTTCAAATAAAAAAAGATGACTTCTCAAAAAAAAATACAATAGTTGATATTTTAACTGAGAAAGATTTTAATTTCAAATAAAAAACAGTTGAATTTATTCAAAAAGATGAACTTTCAGTGAACAAAATTTATTTTCTACCAAACAAGACGAATTTTAGACAAAATACATGATGTTTGAAACAAGTAGTTAAAAGAAATTGTTTTCAACCAAAAAAAAACAATGAATTTTCAACGAACTAGTTAAATTATCAACAACAAAATAGGCTTTTAACTAGAATTATAAATTATTAACAATCACAAAAATGAATTTTTAACAAAGTAGTGGAACTTTTAACCAAGTAGTTGAATTTTCAACCAAAAAATATAAACTATCAATGAAATATTTGAATCGTGAACCAAACAGATGAATTTTTAAGTAAAATAATAAATCATTGATAAAAAAATTTTCAACTGTTGTTGAATTAATATTTAAATAAATATGAATTCTCAAGAACAAATGTAATAGTTGATATTCCAGCAAAAAAATATTTTTATTTCAAATCATAAACAGTCGAATTCAATCAAAAAGATGAATTTTGAACGAAGATATATTTTCTACCAATAAATACAAATTGATCTAATCAGTAACGGCCACTGACCGAATCAGTAATTTTGAATGAACTAAACAAAGTCATTTTGAATGATGTAATCCGTAACTTTCAATGTGTTAATCAGTCATTCATGGTTAATTTAAATCAATGATAAAAATATAGGAATTTAATTAGGAATTTTAATTTAGAAATAATTGTACTATTTCATTATAGAAGACAAATCAGTCACTTTGATTGACTGATTGTTTCAGTCAGTAATGACTGATTTATCTGCTTAAACGACTATTTTTCAGTGGACTTTTCATTGCCTTTTTTCAGTCAGCAATATCGACTTATTTATCTGCTAAAATGACTATTTTTCAGTAGACTTTTCATTGACTTTTCAGTCAAAGCATGCTCGATTAATTCAATTAGCCAAATCTTGACTGATCAGTATTGTTTCAAATATCAATATCCTCACTCCCAAAATTTTTCACATATCCGTATCTTACCTCCCGGCTTCCCCAGTCTTCCCTAGCCACGGGGACGATCACTTCCGAAATAGACTACACACCGCGGAACCGGCGCCTGGCGTCGTTTTTCGTTATCAAAACCGAGGTCAAACCCCAAGTAAGTCTCACCGGGGCTTTGAGAAATAGGGGTTCGTCGGAGAAGGTGCCGACGGTCACGTGTCGGTCCTGCGCACTCGAACCTAAAAAAACACACGGGGAAGAGTTTGTATACCGCGGGGGTCGACGAACGTCGGTCCCGAGGACTAGGGCATCCCACTTGTTTCAGAAGCCCACTTGTTTCAGATGCCCACTTGTTTCAGATGCCCACTTGTTTCAGAATCCCACTTGTTTCCGAATCCCACTTGTTTCAGAATCCTACTTGTTTCAGAACAGCCAGTGCCACAGGTTTATCAATCTTAGGGTGACCTGAACACTATCTAAGGGTCGTTTTCGCGATAAAGATTCATATATATTGAAAAATAACATATAGATATATTTGTTGTATATGTGTGTCGAGTAGTGGAGATCCGCACGCTTCGACTTACCTATGACGTGTGTGTGTACTACCCACTAGTTCGCCAGTGAAACAGTGAAAGCTTGGCTGAGAGTCGCGAGGGTGCTGCCGTCCAGGGCATCCGGGTGGGTCGATATGGACACGCCTGCGCTGCCTTTACAATTTTCATCCCTTCCAGGAGGATCAAACCATCAGCGGACACGCGACTTTTCGAGAATGTGTGCGAGTGCTCAGATAACGGCGTACATGCATTTCGACAGTGCCGTGCCCCATTCAAGTCGGTTAACTACCCTCCTGGAAAAATCGAATCCAGACCAGATGTCGGCTCTGATTCCAATTCGCCTTGGGAGCAACTGTTTTCCGCAGCTTCGAGAGACAAGACTTTTTTTGCCTTTTAAGCAAGCACGGATCCAGAGAAGTGACCTGGACGGGGTGGCATGGGTTATAATTTTATGCACAGAGAGAGCTATGACTAATTAGATTGACAAATTGCCTCTAAAAGCTAAAACAAGGTTGTGGTCATTTAACAGTTACCAAACATTTTTCCAAGTCATGAAAATTAAAATATGTTAGCTTATATACCTGTCAAATAGGCAATTTAAATATTAAATGCTTAACTGCGAAATAAGAGCATTTAAAACATTAGATATATTGTTTTGTGGGCGATTCTGAAGCCAATCCATACAGATCATTAAATTTTCCAAGTAGGAAAAGAAAACAATCCAAAATATTAAAGGCATTTCTAAATAAATTTCTAAAATTCAAAAAATTCTTTTTGCAAAAATTTACATAAAAAGAAGACTTCTTACAAGGAAATTGAGTAAAATGTGTAAACTCAATTTAAAGAAATCTTAATAATTTTATTCATAAGCAAACCCTAAAGATTGGAAAGAATCATGAGTTTAGTGTCTCTATTTAAATTCTTTATAAATTAAGATTGAAATGAAATCCATTTTATCATGAATAATTTTTGCAGAATAAGCAACGAATTGATTCACAATTTAAAAATAAACTTCCCAAAAACTTCACTTTTCGGCTCATTAGAGACAAGAATAACACAATGAAAAAAGAGGGAGAAAAAGGGAAAAAGTCAACCAAAAAC
>JAABKJ010011470.1:0-10735 GCA_011634705.1 Andricus grossulariae
GGTAAAAGAATCAGAAAGAGGGGATTGGTCAATGGAAGGAAAAGAAAAGTTTGAAGAAAAGGTCAGAAACATGAAAATGGGAGAAAGAAATGTGGGCGAGGAGATGGAAATAGTGATAGAAGAAATAAAAAGAAGATTAGAGTGCACGAGTAAAAAAGAAGTTAGTAAAGGAGGGAATAGAAATAGATGAGATCAAGAATCCAAAGAGAAAAAGGAGGAGGTCCGAAAGAAATGAAGAAAATGAAGAAAAGAGAAAAGAAGTGGATAAGAATATGAGAGAAAAAAGAAAGAGTACACTGAGTTGTGTGATCAAAAGAAAGAGAAGGAGAAGAGGTGGAGAAGGCCAGGACGGAAAAATAGGTTTGGAAGGTAGTAAATAGAGAGAGAGAAAAAGAGTGAACAAGGATATTGCAATCGTAGAATAGAAAAAATATTTTATGGATTTGCTAGGAGGGGTAGAGAGAAAAATTAGGAAAGGAAGAAAATATGGTAAAGAAAGAGATGAGAAAGAGGTGATAACAAGGGAAGAAATAGTCAAGGTGTTAGGAATAATGAAAGATGAAACGGCACTTGGTATAGACGAGATTTCAAATGAAGTCTGAAAATATGGTGATATGGTAAAAATATGGTTATAGTGTGTGCGGAGGAGAGGGGTGGCCAGTGTTATGAAAAGAAGGGGTACTTGTACCCATAGCGAAGAACGGCGAAACGAGAAAGGAGAAAGAAAGTGTTGATGGCAGAGGATGAAGGGACGACGGGCTTAATTACAGGATTGGAGAAATACTTTGATGGGGAAAAGTTTAATTTAAATGTAGAAAAGGCAAAGATAATGAGGTTTAGAAAAGTAGGGGGAAGAAAGAAAGAATGGACTGGGAGATGGAAGGGAGTAAAGTTACAAGAAGTAAAGGAGTTTAAATATTTGGGATATATCTTGCTAATGGAAGATTGCAAGAAAGATGGGAGAAGGATAATGTGGTTATTTGATACGCTGATATGGCCGATATTAGGTTATGAAGCGGAGATATGTGGATGGAAGGAAAGGAAAGAGATTGAGAGTTTACATGAAAGGTATATAAGGTGGATGCTAGGAGTAGACTGAAGGAAACCTGGATATATGGTGAGAGAAGAAGCACAGAGGGATAAATTATGAATAAAGAAGACTATTGCCCGAGAGAAAATTAAATAATTATGATACTATATTAATTTAGTATAATTATCAAACTCAATCATTTTTGTTGAAAAGGCGTGCTTCATGAAAATCTACGTGTATAGGGTTGTGTTTTAATATAATAAAAATAGCGAAAATTCACGTATATAACCACTTCTGAAAAAAATGTAAAATCGAAAAAAAAATATTGAAACACACACACAAATTTGTTCTAATAAATATATTTTTCGACTCCTTAGGTCGAATATTATATCAAGATGTGGCAAGGAATGAAAAATATTTGAATCCAAGTCATAATAATTTGGATTATGGAAAGAATTCTTACATATACAAGGAATTATGATGCTGAATCCACTTCCCAAGAGCTATTTGCCCCATCCGGGGATTGTCTGAAACTTCGTCCATACACAATTGAGGATACTTTTGTATTCTATGCTTTAAAATTTCCAATTGAGCACAGAGTTGGAGCATCATTACAATGGCAAAAGTATCACCGGCTACGCTTGTTTGTGCTACTGTCATAAATGCCACAAGATGAAGTAAATATGTCAGCCAATACGATGTGCTATTTTCAAGCCTGTCAGGAACCCAAATTTTGAAAGATCGTATACCGCAATTTTTTGACAGTGGTCCTGTTACTCTTATGAGCACGGTGATGGTTATAGCAGCTATAAATGTAATCGTTCCAAACCTAAGACAAAAATAAAATAAGTTTAAAATTAAGGGTGCATTATACTCCCCAACAATTTGTCCATAGTCCTAATAATACAACAATTCTGTTCAATGGTTCGAACCATTGAAGATAGAACTGGAACTTCCCCTCTTTTCCAAAAAGGTGAAGATTTATTCGGCTAGCTAAAAATAAATAACAAAGTTTTCCTGAACGAAACAAAATAGATTTGCAATACTACCTTCCAATTTTGTCGTAGTTTTCCTGAATACGATTTTCGTCGCAATCTTGAGGTTCGTAAGCTTTACAGTGGAGCGTGTCTGTTATTTCCAATATTTTGCTGTGTTTGATAAGAATAACTCCCATTTTAACACAAACAACGATAATTGCGAGAACGCTGAACAAACATTCTGTGAATTCCTCGATGTCGAGATTTTGAAACAAATACACGATATTTGCAGTTGTAAAAACATAGACGAAAAAAATCATAAAAATACTGTAGGTATTGTAAATAGTAAGAAATCCATATAAAGATTTTATTGGCCAAATGCCTACATATTTGAAGACTGTGACAGAAATGTCTGCCCTATACATTATTGATGGATTTATTTTAGCTTTTTTTACATCAACTAAAAAACAACTCTAATTACGGAATAGAAACTAAGATCATAAATTAATTTCAGGATTTGCTATATGTAATATAGTATGTCAGATCAGGATTTGAGATATTATTTTATTCTTTGTAACTGTCTGTGTAATGCAGCTTAAGAGAAAAGAACTATTGTGAACCTAAAGTTGTTATGTATCTCATGTAGCTAATAATTTTCTGGTGTATAGTCGCCTTGTCTTTTCCCCGATTCGAGAAATACATTAATAATGCACGTATTACGGAGAAGCAGGAAATAACTCTCCTGTTTCTATCGCAATGTAATAGGGGGAGAAATATTTCGAGCGATGGTGGAAAGAGTTTCGCGATGGACTAGCTGAATTGTTTATGAGGGCAATTTTCATAACAGAGGAACTAAAAGACATTCACCCTTTTCCATACATTTTTTATGAACCCAAGCGATGACGGGGCATTAAGAATAGAATGTCGCTCGAAAATTTAATGAGTCAGGCAATATGCCGTCTTTTGCAGTTTAATAAATTGCACGTGGTTTGACTTATGGAGAATTATTCCGCAAAACAAATATACTATAAAAGAATTTGGAAATAAAATGTTATTATTATAATTTAAGAGACATTTGGGATCGGTAATATTGAATGATTGATTGCAAGTATGATATATTTTTAAAGTCTTTTAATTGTTCAGTTTTGAACATTTCCTATTATATTTGTTGATGTTACGTTATTGATCAGATATTCACAAGTAAATAATTTCATGTCTATTATTTTTTGTCTACTGGCCTTAAATTAATATTTCTTTTAATCCTGATTTTATTCTCAAGTTGTGAAAAAATGAGTCTCTAGCTCCGCTGGGATTCGAACTCAGGTCTTCAGATTGCCGGTCTGGTGCTCTTACCTACTAAGTTACACAGGGTACGGGATTCATTTCACATAACCTCTTACAAGCGAATTCTGAACTAATTCTTAATTTGATAAGATTCTAATTTCTTCTTGGTTCGAATCCTAAAGAGTGATTTTTTCACAATTTAATTATAAAATCAATATTAAAAAAAATATTGATATGAGGCCTGTAGACGATGAAGAATTAACATCAAATTATTTACTCATAAGTATTTTGATTCATACTGTATTGCAAAAAAATATGATTTGTACAAAAAACATGTAAGAAGAAATTTGAATTTTACAGGACTAAGAATAACATCGGAATTCGCTTGCAGAAGGTTGTGAAAAATGAATCTCGTACTCTCCGTAGCTTAGTGGGTAAGAGCACCAGATCGGCAATCTGAAGACCTGCGTTCGAATCTCAGCGGAACTGGAGAGGCATTTTTTCACAACTTCAGAATAGAATCAATATTTAAAAAAATATTGATATAAGACCAGTAGATGAACAAGAATTAAAATCAAAATATTTATTTCTTATAATAGTTTAAATTTTACGAATAAAAAATATTCCATTTTGACAGCTAAAAGTTTTTTAATTTTTACGAAATTTGAACTTTAAACATTTTAATTTTAAAGACTTCATCATAACTTTGGAAAGTTTAGTGCAAATATTATCTGGGTTTAAGCATCACAAAGTTAAATTTAAAATTCTTCTATATTTTGACAAGCTTTTCATCTGCTTTTAGTTACAAATTCTTATTTAATTCAAAATTTTTTAAATCTTCCATCGCTTACTTTTTAATTCCGTCAAAGTTTGAAATCGTAAAATTTGAAATGATTCCATATTGAAAAACTTTCAATTTAAAACTGTGCAAATAATTGCGATTATTCAAGTAATTTTTATTGACCTTATCTTCAATACGCATGCACGTGTAATCGATTTTTCTATTCAAATCTTTCGGGTTCCGTTTCACATAGAAAATTTTTTTCATAATTCAAAAATTGATTTCTAATCCTTTACATCTCCATGACATCTCCTATCGACTTCTTTCTTGCCTAACATGTTTTCATATGTCAAATTAATTTTCGGAACAAACAAAAATCAAGAAAAAAATGGACTATTTGGAAAAATACTTTTATATCTTGATTTTTTTCAAATTAACTTATAATAGTATTGTAATACAAAGAGGGACCCCAAAAAAAAGCCGATAATCCGCCCCTTTTTTGCGCCCGACGTAGTTTTTGAAGGAAAGAACATAAATTGATGCAACAAAGCTCAAAATAATCGTCAATGCATACTGTGATGGGGTTTGTCATAAGTTTACCCTTTCAACACTTTGTCACACTGGAAAATTGAAAAACTACCCCTAATTGGGAGTGAAAAGTATTTCATGCGTAAGAATGTGATTGAAATGGCTTTTAACTATGTTTTTTATGTAGGCACGTTGGCGTTGGTATATTAACGTATAGTCTCCACGTCCATTCTTCTCACATCGCTACATTTCAACCCCTAAAAACCCGAAAAATACCCCTATGAGGGGGTGGAATGTACACCGATACTATAAAAGTAGGTAGAATAGTTTTCAATAGTTTTTCATCAAACAGTGATGCTCCGACTCTTGGAAATCAAAAAATTACCCCTATGAAGGGGTGGAAAATACGTCTTCAAGAAGAATGTGTATAAAATATTTTTGAATTATTTTTCCCCCCATAGATAGAATCAATTAGTATGTCAATGTATAATAACTACGTTGATTCTACTTACTTAGTCCCATTTTAACCAATAAACCCCGAAAAACTACCCCTATCAGGGGGTAGAAAGTACTTCATGACTAAGAACGAGGATAAAATATTGTTTAATTCTTTTTTTTCTATAGATATGGTCACGCTAGTGCCAATGTATAATAACTTTGTTAATTCTTCTTACTCAGCACCATTTCAACCCACAAAATACCAAAAAATACCCCTATCTAGGGGATGGAAACTACACCCGTACCATGAAAGTAACTGAAATAATGTCTAATAGTTTTTTATCATAACAGTATAATATCTACCTCAATTATACTTACTCAGTGACACTTCAACTCTTGAAAATCGAAAAACTACCCCTACAATGAGTTATTGGGTTATTGGTTATGCAACCCTATATACTGAAGGTGCATGCATATTTAGATTTATGTGTTTGTGTTTGAACGTGTGTATGCACGCACCTTCAATATATAGGGTTATATAACCCATAACCCAATAACTCATTGTAGGTGTAGATTTTCGGTTTTTAAGAGTTAAAGCGTCACTGAGTAAATGTAATTGAGGTACATATTATACTTTTATGGTGGAAAACTATTAGACACTATTTCACCTAATTTCATAGTGCCGGTGTAGTTTCACCCCCCCCCCTGATATGGGTAGTTTTTCGTCTTTTATGGGTTGAAATAATGCTAAGTAAGTAGAATTAACGTAGTTATTATACATTGACACTAATCGATTCTATCCGTGGGGAAAAAATTATTCAAAAATATTGTATACGCATTCTTGTTGATGACGTATTTTCCACCACCTCATAGGGGTGGTTTTTCAATTTTCGAAAGTCGAAGCGTCACTATTTGATGAAAAACTATTGACAACTATTCTACCTACTTTTATAGTACCGGTGTACATTTCACCCTCTTATAGGGGTAGTTTTCGGGTTTTTAGGGGTTGAAATGGTGCTATGTAATCACGTTCTTATGCATGAAGTACTTTTAACTCCCAATTAGGGGTAGTTTTTCGATTTTCGAGTGTTGAAAGGGGTTGAAAGGGTGGACTAATGACAAACCCGATTCAAGCATGCATTAACGATTATTTTGAGCTTTGTTGCGTCAATTTATGTTCTTTCCTTCAAAAACTACGTCGGGCGCAAAAAAGAGGCGGATTTTGGGGTCCCTCATTGCGGCAAGAAACGAAGTCGAGTACGTATTTCAGGCTGCTTAAAAAAAAAATTATTTTTGAACTTTAACTTTATTTTCTAAATACCTTCATAAAAATATTTTTCTCCATAAGTGTTTTCAAATATTATTGTTTATTTTGTAAAAGCTATTGAATTTCATAACAAAATTTTTATACAGAAAGTTTATATTATTCAATTGAATAGCTTCTGAACAATAATAAAAAATATGTCCGCTGCGCGGGCACATTCTCACAGCGCGCTGGACGCGCGGTTCGCAAGATTGAGCGCGCCTAAAGCGCGCGACTGTTGGTTCTCGCGCTTCGAGCTCGCTAATATATTCACCTCACGCTATGCGCTCGACCTTCGTAGTTCCCCCAGTAATTTGGTGATTGTATATTCTCTCTTGTTAAAGCTCCTTGGGCTTTAACGAACACATTCTCATCATGTATCTCGTGTTTCGTACTGGATTTTGTCTAAAATGCGAACTTTTCTATAATACGTTCAACAACATTATATCAAATGTACATTACATCCATATCTACATCTCATCCTGGGATTGCTTATTCAGATATTGCAAAATAAAGTACAAATATTATTTATCATGATTACTTTAATATTTGTTCCTGTTTTTTGCATAAAATTTTGTTCTTAGCTTCCCTGAAAATGTATATCATTTCCATAAATGTATATTATTACCATTTATAATATGCATTGATATTAAAACATACGTATTTTCATTGTCTTGTTTGTATGATTTAAAAAATCTGACCACCGCGCGAGCACATTCTAATCGCGCGCTGGGCACGCGGCTTGCAAGTTTAACCGCGCCTAGGGCGCGCGACTGTTGGTTCTAGCTTCGAGCTCGCAAATATATTCACTTCGCGCTATGTGCTTGACCTTTGTACTTCCCCCACATTTGTGCACAGATATTTTAAAACTAAAGGACAAAGCATCGACAACAGTAATTTGGTGATTGTGAATTCTCTTTTGTTAAAGCTCCTTCGGCTTTAACGAACACACTCTCATCGCGTATCTCGTGTTTCGCACTGGATTTTGTCCAAAATACGAACCTTTATATATTATGTAATGAATTTGTAGATTCTCTTTGAGTGAACAACTTTTGCCTATTAATTTTTTTTCTTTCATAGTGTTGTTTTCCAAAAAATTAAATTTGTTTATTTTCAATGTTATTTTATACGATTAAAACAAAAACTAGGCGTCCTATAAAAAAATTACTAATAACAAATATGTAACTGTTTTTTGGATGAGCAACTTCTGTCGATTAATTTTTTTCATAGCTTGTGTCGTTTGTCCAAAAATTTGATTTTTTTTACATTTATTGTTGTTTTTCACGAATAAAACAAAAACTAAGCGTCCTATCAAAAAGTAATTAATAACAAATTTGTAGATATTTTTTAGGTGCATAATTTTTGCTTTCTCATCTTTTTTTTGTATCTTGCATGGTTTGACCGAAAAATGGAATTTTTAATTTGTCATTATTTTTTGTGCGTTTTTATTCTTTTGACTTTTTTTCATATCGTGCGTTGTTCCACTTAAAAGGTTCATTTTCGTTTGTTTTTCGGGATTTTAAAATGCTATAACTCTGATAATTTTCTTTTTATCGAAAAATGCCACAAGAATAAATTGTTTGTATTAAAAATTTTCAAAATGCTCTAACTTTTTGAATTTTTATCAAAAATATTGCTGCTTAACGAACTCGTTATTTCTTTTTAGGCCTTAAAAAAGTGTGCCAAAGCACAATCCAATCCGATCAATCTTTTGAAAGTTATCGTACCTACACGATACTACCGACTACAGACAGACATACGGACAGACAGACACCTTCGTACAAAATCATTTTTTCTGACTCAGGGGCCTCAAGACGAGGAGATTTGATGAAAACTGACTATGTCAAATTTTACATCAAACCAATACCTTCTCATTAGGATGAAAATGTTAACAAACTTAAATATTCAATGCCTGGTTCTAAAATCTGCTCATTTTTAGAGCTTGAATTTTTCATTGTTATGAATTTATTCTAAAGGTACTTAATTGAAAATTGTTTGATTACAAATCCTTTCGATTGAAAAGTATGCAACTATCAAGTCTTTCAATTTGATATTCTACGCTTTCAAAGAATTTAAGAAATGAGAAAGTTTTGTGCGTTTAAAATTGAAACCAAACTATTTAGAATATTTAAATCTAAAGTATTAAATTTGAAACTGAATAAAATTGAATTAGTTGAATTTCGAAAAGTATAATTGACGATTTGAAATTTTTTAATTTTTAAACGATTAAATTTACTTAAAGTAATAGAAATTTTCAAGGGTTTGAGTACAATGAAGTTTCAATATAATAATTCTTTGCATTTGTTTGAGTTTCAAGTTTCTGAAGTAGAAATTTTTTGTATTTTTAAATATTTTTCATTAAATTTTTTTTTATTTTGTACGTTTTTTTAGAATAATTCAATTTTAAAGGGTTACAATTGAAAAATTTTCCATTTTGAAAGTTTGTCCAATCAATTTTTACGTTAAATCATAATTATCTTAATTTAATACAAATTTAGATTTTTACAATTTTAGAAGCTTTTACTTTGAAATATTTAGTTTAGTTTTCGATTTCAACTCCCTCCTAATAGAATGTTCTAAATTTAAGCATTTTAGTCAGAAGGTTTTAAATTTTTAAAGCTTCTTTCCTTTTCAAAAATTTTACCTGTCTAAAATATTTTAAATTGGAACGTTTCAAGTTCAAAATCATTTCATATATTTTTCTTAAATTTCAAACGCTTTCAATTCGAAATTATCAAGAACAAATTATGGTCTATCCGGGGTTCTCTTACGCAATTTTTAAGGAATAATTTCCAGTAGACTAGCATGAGCGCGCGCCAGCGCGCTAACTTTTGTATTTAGTTTTCTCATTTACTCAACTTTTGAATAACTATTTATTCGTTCAAATTTCTTGACCAATCAAATTCTTGATGAAATTATATTCTCAAATAATGTATTTAATGAATCCATGTCACGTAGAATTTACTATTGCTATTGATAATAGTAAATGGCGAGATATCATCAGTGCTCCCAATTTGGCTCCCCAACCGCACTGCGCATGCGTCGCATGAGCAGCCTGATTGGATGTTGATCACGCGCTTATTTGAAACGATTAAATATGCAAATCAATTTTTCGCAATATATAATAATCATAAAGAAAAAAAATTATGAATGATTTAAAATTTACATTGGTGAAAAAAGTTATTCGTTCCTTTGAGTTTAAAATCAATAATTTATTTGTAAAGAGTACAATCAAATAATTATTTCCTCTTACACTCTAAAAGACTGTTTTGTGATTTAAAAGTTAATTGTTATTATTTCCACAATGATAATTCATTATAAAAAATTGATTTACACATGTAATAGTTTCAAAAAAGCACGCTGTTTACAGCCAATGACACTGTCGATAAAACGCATGCGCAGTGCAGTCGGGGAGCCGAATTGAGAGCACTGGATATCATTTGAAGATTTCAAGTGCACATTATGTAATTTAGTATTTTGAAAAAAACCTAATTTTTGTACAATGACATTTGCGGCTACTTTCACGGCCATTTTTTTTTAAATGTAAGGAGCAATATACATCGCTAAATTATTAACAAATTAATAAGAGAAGAGCGTGTCAAGAAACACCGCTAAATCATTAAAACATTATCATATTAGAACGTATAAATAATTCAGATAAACAACAGCGTACGACAAAACATCGCTGAATAATTACAATATATCCACATATAATTTTGAAAATTAAATTGAGATACATGCCTCTCTTTTTTCGTGGTTATCTCAGCGATATATAAAGTCACCAATGGATCGTCCGATTTTCGTTTTGGTTATGCTTCCGCATTTTCCATGACAATTCGAGGACCAGTAGATATTTTATCATGTTCCTAATTTCATTTTAAACATGATATTTCCAAATTTAATGCAGACAAACCTTCCATTTTTTCCATTTCCTTCTCTGACGCGTGTAAAAAATCGAATTTGATAATTGAGAATTGGTCACAAATATTTAAAATAATTATATGATTGAGTATTTGAGCTGGACGTCACAATAATGATAGGATAAGTGCAAATGTTTTGAAGGTTAGCATAGTTAGGACTTTACTACATGAGAATGCATACGACTTTTTGGAGAAAATATTCTAAACGTAAAAGTAAGTTAGAGATGAATAAATAGTAATATTTTTCAAGCGTAAAATGCATTTGCGCAATTATGTTTTATAATTTTATCGGTTGAAGACCCTTCAGTTTCACGAAATAGAATCAACTATCCAAAATTTTAAGTTATACTGCCTGATTCTGATCAAATCGATCCAATACTCCAACCTGAAATTTTCGTATATCTTATTTTATTGTAAATATGTACCAACTATGCTAACCTTCCTGACATTTCCACCTATCCTATCATAACCATG
>JAABKJ010011472.1:0-10735 GCA_011634705.1 Andricus grossulariae
GCTATTCCATTTTTAGTTGAGAATTTAACTATTTTGTTAAAAATTCGTCTTTTTTAGTTGAAAATTTGGCTCTTTTGGTCGAAAATTAATTTTCTGATTGAAAATTCATGTATTTTGTCAAAAACTCGTCTTTTTGGTAGAAAATTAATCTTCTTGGTTGAAAATTTATACCTTTTGTTTTTAAAATGTAACTGCTTGATTGAAAATTACTCTGTTTTGGTTGAAAACTACTCTGTTTTGGTTGAAAATTACTCTATTTTGGTTGAGAGTTCAACTATTTCGTTGAAAATTTCTCTTTTTTGGTTGACTTCGACTGTTTTTGATTTGAAAAAAAAATCTTTTTTGGGTTTGAAATAACAACTATTATGTTTAGTTGAGAACTAATTTTTTCTCGGTTGAAGAATTATAATCTTAGTTGTAAATTCAACTATTTGGTTGAAAATTCATGTATATTTGTTTTAAAAAATCAACTATTCTGTTCAAAGTTTAATTTTCTTGTTGAAAACAGAACTATTTCGTTAAACTCATAGTTATTGGTCGAAAATTCAACTGTTTTGTTGAAAATTCGTTCTTTTGGGTTGAAAATTCATCTTTTATGGTAGAAAAGTCTTCTTTCTTGGTTGAAAATTCATCTGTTTTGGCTGAAAATGACCTTTTTTTGTCGAGAATTCAACTTTTCGGGTAGAAAATATAACTTTATTCTAAAAAATTCCTTCTTTTGCCTTGAAAATTCAACTATTTTGGTAGTAAAATAAACTATTTGGTCGTAAATTAACTTTTTTGTTGAAAATTTAACTATTTTGTAGAAAATTAATTTTTGTGGCATGGAATTTCAACAATTTGGTAAAAATAAACTTTTGGGTTAGAAGTACATATTTTTGTTTAAAAATGCAACTACTTTGGTAGAAGATTAAACTATTTATTTGAAAATGTAACTATTTAGTTGAAACAATGTTTTTTTTTGTCAAAAAATTCTTTTTTTTACATAGAAATATAGTTATTCCATTTTTTGTCCAGAAATCAACTTTTCGGGTAGAAAATTTAACTTTATTCCAAAAAATTCCTTCTTTTGCCTTGAAAATTCGACTATTTTGGTAGTAAAATAAACTATTTGGTCGTAAATTAACTTTTTTGTTGGAAATTTAACTATTTTGTAGAAAATTAATTTTTGTGGCACGGAAATTCAACAATTTGGTAAAAAATAAACTTTTGGGTTGAAAGTACAGATTTTCGTTTAAAAATGCAACTATTTTGGTAGAAGATTAAACTATTTATTTGAAAATGTAACTATTTAGTTGAAAAAATGCTTTTTTTGTCAAAAAATTCTTTTTTTACATAGAAATGTAGTTATTCTATTTTTAGTTGAGAATTTAACTATTTTGTTAAAAATTCGTCTTTTTTAGTTGAAAATTCGACTCTTTTGGAAGAAAATTAACTTTCTGGTTGAAAATTGATAATAATTGATCTTTTCTGATTAAAAATTCATATATTTTGTTAAAATTTCGTCTTTTTTGGTAGAAAATTAATCTTCTTGGTTGACAATGTATCCCTTTTGTTTAAAAATGCAGGTGTTTGATTGAAAATTACTATGTTTTGTTTGAAAATTACTCTATTTTGGTTGAGAATTCAACTATTTGTTCAAAATTCCTCTTTCTTGGTTGACTTCGACTGTCTTTGATTTAAAAAAAAAATCTTTTTTGGGGTTTGATTTATAAAAAATTATATTTTTTGTTGAAAATTTATTTTTTGCTGGTTGAAGAATCATAATCTTAGTTGAAAATTCAACGTTTTGGTTGAAAATTCATGTATTATGTTTAAAATTCGAGTTTTTGAAGAAAATTGACCTTTTGGTTGAAAATTCATCTTTTTAGCTATTTGGTAAAAAAATCAACTATTCTGTTCAAAGTTTAATTTTCTTGTTTAAAACTGTTCTGCTGAAAATTCGTTTTTTGGGTTGAAATATTTTATGATAGAAAAGTCATCTTTCTTGGTTGAAAATTAATCTATTTTGGCTGAAAATGAACGTTTTGGGTAGCAAATTTAACTGCATTCTAAAAAAATTCGTCTTTTTGCCTTGAAAATTTAACTAATTTGATAGGAAAATAAACCATTCGGTCGTAAATTAACTTTTTTGTTGAAAATTCAACTATTTTGTAGAAAATTCGTATTTTTGGCATGAAAATTCAACAATTTGGTAAAAAATAAACTTTTGGGTTAAAAATTCACATTTTTGTTTAAAAATGCAACTGCTTTGGTAGAAGATTAAACTATTTATTTGAAAATTTAACTATTTAGTTGGAAATTTTTTTTTTTTTTTGGTTAAAAAATTCTTTTTTCTACATAAAAATGTAGCTATTCCATCTTTAGTTGAAAATTTAACTATTTTGTTAAAAATTCGTCCTTTTTAGTTGAAAATTCGACTTTTTTTGTTGAAAATTAACTTTCTGGTTGAAAATGGATATTTTAAATGGATAACTGATCTTTTCTGATTACAAATTCTTATATTTTGTTAAAAATTCGTCTTTTTTGGTAGAAAATTAATCTTCTTCGTTGAAAATTTATCCCTTTTACTTAAAAATGCAACTGCTTGGTTGAAAATTACTATGTTTTGGTTTAAAGTTACTCTATTTGGGTTGAGAATTCAACGATTTGTTCAAAATTTCTCTTTTTTGGTTGACTTCGACTGTCTTTGATTTAAAAAAAATCTTTTTTGGGTTTGAATTATCAAATATTATATTTTTCGTTGAAAATGTATTTTTTTCTGGTTGAAGAATCATAATCTTCGTTGAAAATTCAACGTTTTGGTTGAAAAGTCATGTATTTTATTCAAAATTCGAGTTTTTGAAGAAAATTGACCTTTTGGTTGAAAATTCATCTTTTTAGCTATTTGGCAAAAAAATCAACTATTCTGTTCAAGTTTAATTTTCTTGTTTAAAACTGTTTTGTTGAAAATTCGTTTTTTTTTTTGGGTTGAAATATTTGGTGGTAGAAATATCATCTTTCTTGGTTGAAAATTAAACTTTTCAGGTAAAAAATTTAACTGTATTCTAAAAAATTCGTCTTTTTGCCTTGAAAATTTAACTATTTTGATAGGAAAATAAACCATTTGGTCGTAAATTAACTTTTTTGTTGAAAATTCAACTATTTAGTATAAAATTCATCTTTTCGGCTTGAAAATTCAACTATCTGGTTGAAAATGCAACTACTACATTTTTTATCGATAATATTGGTCTTTAATCTATCGACACGGATTTATATTTTATTTTTTGATCAGAGGTCTCCCGTTTACCCTACAAAATCCCAAAAAATGAAGAAGAAAATGGTTTTTGAATAAAAATCTTAAAAATGGCTCAGATTGCTTACTTGAAAATGGTTTTTCTTCTGACAGACGAAAGCGTCGTCAGAATTACTAAAGTTGAATCCCTTATCTGCGTCCACCCTGTAGTGCGGCACCGGGAGTTCCTTAAGATTGTGATCACAGAGAGCATGCCAAGCTGTTTGTTGAAAAGGATGAAATCGAATGCACTGATAACTTGCATCAATGTAACTACCGTCGCCAGTGACTTCGTCTCCTTCCAAAACGGCGCTGTTACTACTACTACTACAGCTTCGTTCCACCGTACCCAGCTCTGGTTCCTATTTTTCAAAACAAATTCAAAATTACATTTTTTACAGGATCATTATCACATAATTACATATATAGAAAAAAGTGATACATTTTTATAATATTAACATCAAACTTTTTTCCTCGTAATACCACGAAAGATAATAAAATTTTGCGTTAAATAAGCCCACGTTGAGGGGAAAATGTCAATGTTATAAAAAGATATTTAAAAAAAACATCGTTCTTCGGTTCATTTTTAAGGTCTCCACAGTATTTTGATAAATTATTCATATATTTTTAGAATTTTGTCCCTAAATTCTGCCCCAAGGTCGAGAACTTCGTGCAAAAAGTTGCAAAATTTCAAATAATGACTGTACTCACTCCATATTATTAAAATAAATTCGCAACAATATTATTTTTATAAATATCACAAAAATTTACAAAAATATGATAAATAATGATTTATACAAAATTTACACATTTTTGAAATTTTGAATCTTTTTTGCAGCAAGTTTGACCCCAGGTCTGAATCTAGGGAAAGTATATTCTTAAAAAATCTGAACAATTTGGGGAAATACTATAGAGACTTACCTTTACAATAAGTCAAAGAACATTGCAAAATATTAATTATTTTCAGAGTTATTCCAATTTTGCGAAAACATTGTAATTTCCCGTTTCTTTACAATATCTTTTCATAAGATTGATATTTTGCCTTCAACATGGGCTTATTTGACGTATTATTTTATTAACTTTCATGGCCAAATTGGTATTTAAAAAAAAAATTATAATTTAAGGAAAATTCAGAATATTTTAACAATTTTTGATTATATTATTGTTTTTCATCGGAAATTGGTATTTTTAATATTTTTAAAATAAAATTTTAAAGGAGATTCAGAACTTTTTAACCATTTTAGTTTATGTTAACGATTTACATTAAAATTAGTATTTTTAGAAAAAAATAATTAGATTTAAAACAAGACAAAAAAGGTTTGTACATTTGTAGTTGAAGCTAGCGGTTTTCAAAAGAAATATCGTTAAAGGTTTAAAAAGAATATTTAGAATTTTAGAACTAGTTCCAAAATTTTTAGACCGGTTTTACACCGGTTAGTTTAAACAAAAATTATTAAATTTCAAATAAGATTTACAACTTGAAATAATTTGTTCTTATGATAATGTTTTTCATTCAACATGGGCATTTTTTGTTTAAAAAATCGTGAAATTTTTCAGAGTATCATTCGCCAGTCATTTAATTCACGGAAAATCGGTATTTTTAGTATAAAATCATTAGATTTCAAAAATTGAATGTTCCAATCTACGATAAATTTCGAAGTTTTCACAACATTTTGTTGAAATTGAAAAGTTATAGTTGTTTGACATTAGCGCTTTACACCGGAAATGGATATTTATAATAAAAAATTATTACATTCAAAAGATAAAATTTTTTTCGGAAATTTACGTTTTTTGATGTTGTTGGCGTTTTAATTGGAAATTGACATATAAAAAAAGGTAGATTTTAAAGATTCATAATTTTGGAACAATTTTAGGTTACGTTAGCGTTTTACACAAAAAATTAATATTTTAATCATGAAATTTACAAGCATACAAAATTTTGGTTTGCGTTAGTGTTTTAAGTAGAAAATTAAAATTTTTATTAAAAAATTGTTAGATTTCAAAGAAGATTAATAATAATTTAACAATTTTAGGTAAAGTTGGCGTTTTACATCCAAAATTTGTGAGTTTTTAACGGAAATCATTATAATTTAAACAAGATTTAGAGTTTTTTATCAGTTTTGGATTATGATAGTGATTTTCGTCGGAAATTATTCGTATTTTTAATGAAAAATAATTCGATTTCACAGAATATTTACAATTTTACGATAACTTTAGGTTATGTTGGTGTGTTTCACCTGAAATTGGTATTTTTTAACCAAATCGGAAATCGATATTTTTAGTACAAAATCACTAGGTTTCAAAAAAGATTAAAAATTTTTTAAACAACTTTAGGTCAGGTGATTATTTTATATCGAAAATTGGTATTCTTGAACAAAGATTATTATAATTTGAACAAGATTTAGAATTGTTTAACGATTTTGGATTATGTTAGCGTTTTTTCTTGGAAATTGGTAATTTTAATTTTTTAAATTAGATTTTACAGAAGATTCGCTACTTGTTAACCATTTTAGGTTATGTTGACGTTTTATGCAAAAAATCAGTGTTTTTAATAAAAAATCATATGATTTCGAAGTTCAATTTTTTTTTACAATTATTAGTTAATTTAGCGGTTTTTACCGGAAATATTACACAGACTTCAAAGAAGATTGACAATTTTCGAACAACTTAAGGTTATGTTAATGTTTTTCAGCAGAAATCGGTTATTTAAAACAAAAATCATAAATATTTCAACAATTTTTAAATGTGAATAACATTTCAACAATTTTGGATTAATTAAGTTTCAGAGTTATATTATTGTTTTTTCAGCGAAAATCTTTTTTTTCTTCAAAAATCATTAAAATTTGAACAAGACTAAACTTATAACATTATAACAATTTTGTATTAAGCTAGTATTTTTCTTCGGAAATTGTTTTTTTTTTTAATTAGATTAAAAAAAAACACACAATTTTTAATGATTTTAGGTTATGTTGAGGTTGTACACCGCCAATCAGTATTTTTAGTAAAAAAAATCATTAGATTTCATAGAAGATACAAAATTGTTGTACAATTTCAAGTTATGCTCGCGTTTTTCACCGAATTTATTGATACAGATTTCAAAGAAGATTACTACTTTGGGACAACTTAAGGTTATGTTATTGGGTTTTCAGCGGGAATTTTTTTTTTTTAAACAAAAATCATTAAAATTTGAACAACATTAAATTTATAACATTTTAACAATTTTGGATTGAGTTAGTATTTTTCGTCGGAAATTGGTATTTTTAAAAATTAGAGTTTAAAGAAGATACACCATTTTTTAACAATTTTAGGTTATGTTGACCTTGTATGCCTTTATCGGCATTTTTAGTAAAAAAATCATTAGGTTTCAAAGACGATACAAAATTTATGTACAATTTAAAGTTATGCTCGCGTTTTTCATCGGAAATAACGATATAGATTTCAAAGAAGATTACCATTTTGGAACAATTTAAGGTTATGTTATTGTTTTTTCAGTGGAAATCGTTTTTTTAAAAACAATAATCATTAAAATTGAAAAAAAAAAAAATTTATAACATTTTAACAATTTTGGATTGAGTTAGTATTTATAGTCGAAAATTGGTATTTTTTAAAATTAGATTTTAAATAAGATTCACAATTTTTTTAACAATTTTAGGCTATGTTGACGTTGTATATCTTAATCGGTATTTTTAGTAAGGAAAATCATTAGATTTCAAAGAAGATACAAAGTTGATGTACAATTTAAAGTTATGCTCACGTTTTTCACTGCGGAAATATCGATATAGATTTCAAAGAAGACTACAACTTTGGAACAACTTAAGGTTATGCTAATGTTCCTCAGCGGAAATCTATGATTGTTGTAGAAAAAAATCATTATAGTATGAAGAAGATTTCGAATCGTTTAACAATTTAGGATTAAGTTAGTGTTTTTCTTCGGAAATTGGTAATTAAATTTTTTTAAATTATATTTCAAAGAAGATCCACAACTTTTCGACAATTTTAGGTTTTTGTGTTTTTCATCAAAAATCGGTGTTTTCAATTTAAAAAATCGTAAGATTTTTCAGATTATCCAATTTACGATAAATTTCGAAGTTTCCACAACATTGTGTTGAAGTTGAAAAGTTTTTCGTTAATCAGAGATCACAGCGCAAAAGGAGCTCAAAAAAGGGGAGATAGGGTAATTTTCTCACGAAAAAGGGGAAAATAGGAGAAAGATTACACATCTATTTTTACATGTCGAAAAGAACAAACAAACTTTTTATATGAAATTTAATATCTTTAAATAATTTTCAATTATTGCTGCCATTCGAGAATTAATTTTTGAAAATTAGATGTATTTAGGTCGTTGGAAATCCATTTACAGTGATATAGAAAAGTAAAAAAATATATAATTAGTTAAACACACAAGATTTTTAATTCCTTCCTTACTATAATTAATACTTTCAATGTAAATTTAAAACTAAGGCTTTCAGTAGAGTGAAAGTAAAAATGTTAAAATTAATCGAATCGTTTGACCTGGAGGGATAGCAATTTGTGGATCGACATCCGAAGTAAGTTAAGAAAAAAAATTTTGAAATCGGTTAATATCTTCTGTTCTCTTTTTTTAAATTTACAATTAAAAAATTTTTAAATTCAAACATAAATTCTGCCTTATTTAGACTTTTTTTAAAATGAACAAAAACATGTTTTTTGGATTGATTCAAACCTGAAATTTCTTCAGCTTGAACCAAAGAAACATGTTCTTATTTTTTATTCATGGGAAAATTTGTTGTCTTGGTCTTTATAACTTTCCAAAATCGCAAAGAAAAAATGGAATCCCAAAAATGCTAAATCACGACAAAAAGTTTTTTCGAAAAAACAAAATGATAAAATGTTTCTTTGGTTCAAGATGAATAAATTTCAGGTTCGACATATTCAACTTTTTTCAAATGTGTGCACATGATTCAATAAAAAAAACATCTTTTTGCATATTTTCAAAACATTGTTATTGAGCAAAAAATTTATGTTTAAATTTCGTAATTTTTTATTATTGTTCACTAGTAAAAGCTGTAAATATAAGAAATTTGTCATAATTTTTGAATCAATAGGAAAAATTCATAAATAATGTATTCAAGTGCTATAATTGCTTTAATTATTATTCAATAATGGGTACGCTTACTAATTTCAGAGAATTTTCCGCGTAATTCAAATATTGCATTTTGACATATCGTATATTTAAAAAGAAAAGCGGATAAAGAGAAAGTTTTTTGAGAATAGGGGAAAATGGGGAATTTGAAGAAAAAAGGGGAAACTAAGAAAAAAAGGGGAAGACTGTGCACCCTGTAATTTGTTGAGAATTTTATTTTTATCGGAAATTAATTTTTCAACAGAAAATTAATTTTTTTCAACTGAAAACTGTAACTAATCGATTTTTAGTTGAAAATTCATGCATTTTCTTAAAAAATCGTCTCTTTTGGTAGAATTTTTTGTTGTTATTAAAAATGCAACTTTATGGTTAAAATTTAATCTGTTTTAGTTGGAAATTCAAGTATTTTGTTGAAAATTCGTCTTTTTTTGGTCATATTCAAATGTATTTTATATAAAGTTAAAGTCATTTTTGGTTTAAATATTACATTTATTGTTGAAAATTCAAGTGTTTTGTACAAAATTCAACAATTTTGTAGAAAATTCAACTAATTCGTGGAAAATTCATGTAATTTGTCCAGAATTCATCTTCTTGTTTGAAAATATAACTATCTTGGTAGAAAACTCCACTGTTTGTTTGAAAATGAACTTTTTTGTTGAAAATTCGTCATTTTGGGTTGAAAATTCTAATATTTAGTTAAGCATTAACTTTTTTGATGAAAATTCAAATTTTCCGGTAAAAATTCAACTCTTTTGTAGAAAATACGTATTTTCGGCTCGAAAATGAATCCACCTTAGTTGAAAATTCGTTTTTTTGGTAGAAATCATTTTTTTTTGTTTTCAAATGTTTGGTTTTCAACAAAATAGATGCATTTTCAACCAAATAATTGAATATTCCACTAGAAAAGATACATTTTTAACTAAAAATGGAATAGTTAAATTTTCAGTCAAAAATATTAATTTTCAGTTAAAAATATTAATTTTCAGTATACAATACTAATTTTAAACAAAAAATAAAAACGACTTTTCAACAAAATAGTTCAATTTTCAACCAAATTGAAGCATTTTCAGCTGAAAAGATTAATCCTCAAACAAAAAGGTGAATTTTAAACCAGAGAGAATTTTCAACAAAACAGATGAATTTTCAACCATATAAATGAATTTTCCACTAGAAAAGGTAAATTTTTAACCAAATAGTTCAATTTTCAATAAAATAGTTGAATTTTCAACCAATTAGTTCAATTTCCAACAATATTCTTCAAGTTTTAACCAAATAGTTAAATTTTCAACAAAATAGTTCAATTTTTAACAAAATAGTTAAATTTTCAATAAAATTCTTGAATTTTCTATCAAGTAGTTGAATTTTCAACAAAATATTTGAATTATCAACCAAATAGTTGAATTAAAAAAAAATAGTTTAATTTTTTATCAAATAGTTGAATTTTTAACAAAACAGTTAAAATTTTTGACCAAATAGTTGAATTTTCAAAACAAAAAAAATGAACATTTAAAAAATAGTAGAATTTTAAACAAAATAATGACATTTTTAACTAAATAGCTTAATTGTGAACGAAGTAGTTGAATTTTCCACAAAATAGTTAAATTTTCAACAAAATAGTTGAATTTTTAATCAAGTAGTTAAATTTTCAACAAAATAGTTTAAAATATTGACCAAACATGTAGTTGAATTTTCAACCAAATATTTGAATTTTCATCCAAATAATTAAATTTTAAACAAAATAGTTAAATTTTTAATGAAATAGTTGAATTTTTATCAAAACAGTTAAAATTTTTGACTAAATAGTTGAATTTTAAATCAATTAGTTAAATTTTCAATAAAATAGTTTAAAACTAGAAAAGGTTTCAACTAGAAAAGGTCAATTTTTAACCAAATAGTTCAATTTCAACAAAATAGTTCAATTTTTAATGAAATAGTTAAATTTTTAACAAAACAGTTACATTTTTAATCAAGTAGTTGAATTTTCAATAAAGTAGCTTGTAATTTTGCCCAAATATGTAGTTGAATTTTCATCAAAATATTTGAAATGTCAACGAAATAGTTAAGTTTTAACTAAAATAGTTAAATTTTTAATCAAATAGTTGAAGTTTTAATCAAATAGTTGAAGTTTTAATCAAATAGTTGAATTTTTAATCAAATAGTTGAATTTTCAACAAAACAGTTAAAATTTTTGACCAAATAGTTGAATTAAAAAAAATGAACATTTAAAAAATAGTATAATTAAAAAAAATACTGACATTTTTAACTAAATAGCTTAATTGTTAACGAAGTAGTTGAATTTTCAACAAAATAGTTAAATTTTTAACCAAATAGTTGAAAAA
>JAABKJ010011473.1:0-10734 GCA_011634705.1 Andricus grossulariae
ACCTGCCTCCCCTCTCCAGCGGAAAGAGAGACTCCAAACTCAAAACTTGATTAAAATCCACAGGGAATATAAACATTAGAGAACAACACTATAAATTGAACCCGAAAAAGTCTCGAACAAAAAAACAAACAAACATCAAGAGAAATAATTATAAACAGTAAAAAATGTGGCAAAAGTAGTTATCACCTCTTACTATTTAATTAATTTTAATATTTTTTGAAATTTTATAGAAACAATTTATGATACCAGAAATGTAGGAAAATACTTCAACTATTAAAGACTAACATTTTCATGTTTGAAGTATTACTAAATATGGTGTAAGTGCTTAGTTTCTACCAAAGACTTTTCCGCCAGAACTGTGTTTTCATAATTACTCTTTTGACATATAATTTAAAACAAAAATTGCATTGCATCACTATTGTTCTAAATAAAGAAAGTTATTTTATGTAAAAAAAAATAATATGAGAATGAATAAACACGGGCGTTATCTTCACAATTCTAGTAAGTTTCTTTTGATGTCGCCTTCATATTTTTAAAGATGACAGCAAGGTAGCCGTAGGTGAGGGAAGCCTGGAAATCATGGAAAAGTCAGGGAAAAGTCAGCAAATTTTGAAAATGACGTTTGGGGTCACCCTGAGACAAGTATCTGAAGCGTTATGCAAAGTATGAATATTATTTTCATGTAATAATTCTTTTATTATTATCAAAATTATACTCAAAGAAATCGGTGAAAGGTCAGGATGTTAATTTAAGGCAAAGAATAAATCGCTTTTGGTGAACTTTCACGGAATACTTTTCGCGATAGTAAAAAATTGCTACGATAAGGTTTTTTGCTTACATTTGAAGTTATATTCAGTACGACTTGAGTGCGTTATTCCGAGCAAAAGTGTGTCGCAGCTCAGAGTATTACGACCGAAGGAATCAGATACTCTTCTGCGTGACCGGGCAGACAGTGAGGCATACACAGCAGCACTTCGTTGCTTGGAATCGCTTTTAACCTCATCAGGCTCCTAACAGTTTAAATGTTATAATTTTCCAGATTTCTCTCGCTTGCAACGTAAAACTACCACTTCCGACAAAACTGGACCACAAACAAAATTTAATTAATGTTCTGGGACCAAGAATAGGAGTTTTCTAGGGATTGTTGGTCGCTGAATCCGAATACGAAATGCAATAATTATAGGTTAAACCTTTAGTCTTACTTTAAGCTCACTATGTCTGTCTCATCTCGCGCTTCGCCCTCGGTCTTTGTACTTTCCCCAAATTTGTGTATATACCTTCTTTAAGTAAAAGTAAAAAAATTGACAACTGTAGTTCGGTAACTGTAAAACGGGGTAAAGTCGCTCATGTAGCGTAAAGTTGCTCAACTCCTAATTTATATTTTAAAATTTAATATAAAATTTCCTAGGGCAAAAAAATTAAAGATTATCGATTCTTTTAATTAGCAAAGCTGTCAAAATTTATTTTGAAATTTATTTGGTGCGAATTTATTGGAACCAATTTTACCCTACATGAGCGACTTTACCCCGTTGTACGGTATGTCCAAAACGCGAAATTTTCTATTCTTTGTTAAATTCAATTATATCACATGTATGTTATACTAATTTTGGTACCACCGTCCGGGACTGCTTGTTCAGATATTACAAAATAAAGTACAAATTTTATTCTTCATCATTATTTCAATATTTATTCCTGTTTTTGCATTATTCTTTATTCGCAGTAATTTGGGGCTCAACCCATAAATATATGCGGTAGAAAGCTGACTAACGTACTTCACCTATCGTTTTGAACCACAAAAGTGTGCACCAAAGGAAATTCTGATAAGAAAATTCCTTCGAAAATTATCGCGTTGTCAGACTACAAATAGACTGACAGACAGACAAGTTCGTAAAAACCGGGGTTTTGGATTCAGGGGGTCTTAGAACGTCTAAGATTGACGAAAACTGGATAGAGAATCTTCGAGTTATGTTGAGTCCCTCTAGGATCTAGGGCGCTATGGCAATATTATATTTGATAACTGATAAGGCTTCCCTTGCGATCTTTTTTCGGCTTCAAAAAAATATGTCGTGTTTTGAGGCCCCATCAGATGGGCCTTCATGGGACAAGGCTTCCCAGGAAATCCCTCCTTAGCTTAAATAAATAATGTGATGCGTCGATTCACGATTAGATGGATCTTTCCGGAACAGATGTTTCCAGATAGTCACTTACCAACTTAAAAAATATGAGTGATTTTTCAAAGTTCTCAGGTCAAACCTTTCCAATTAAACACTTCGACACTTCCCAACTTAAAAAAACGTATGCTGTTTCTAAGAACCACCGGGCGGGTGTTCCCAGGAAATCACCCTCCCTTTCTCAAGTTTGGAAGATATTTTTGGAAAGTGTTCACCTGTAAAGACTATATATGTATAGATTATCATTTTTTTTAATTTTTGAAGTGACTACGTGAGAAGAATTTTTACGTGAAGCCCCACCAAATGGTGCTTTATAGTGCAATACGTGTTTTATACGTTAGGAAGTGAATATCCTCCCAGGAAGGAAGACTTATTCCGCAAAGATTCGTACGATGGTGCCTAAAATTATCACGTATGTTTTTTTAACCCGGAAATATACTTCCTGGGAAGATTTGTCCAATGTAACCAGAGCACGAGAGTCTGAATGTTCAAATTGGGAAGTGCTGTCCAATAGTGCCATAAACCGAATTTTTGCTTACTTATGGCCAAGATAGAACTTTTGTTCTGCGGAAGAGAGTTTCCAGGATGGCATTGTTTTTTTAGAGTGATTTCCAGGGAAAACATGTCTGATGGAAAGGGATGTCCTGGGATGACTTATTCTGGGGAGACTTAGCCTGTCAGACATATCGCCGATTCTTTTTTGCCCTGTTGTGCGTAATCAATAATACTTTTTATCAGAAAAACGGTGAGTAATGCTGAAAATTGATATAGGATGCAGCATATATAATATTAGTGGGTGATTCTCTGTGTAGTGCAGCCGAATTGGGATGTCCGATCGGCCCACGATCTAAAAAGCTTTAAATTTATATAAATTTCATACAATCTAAACAAATTTTTATTGTTTGCGAAGAGCGAGGTGCATGAAACATAATTGTTGTCCGCAAATAGAGGAATTTGTAAATATATTGTTTGGAACACGAGAAACTATAAGGATCAGGCGTGACTGCTATCAAGTGCAAAACTTTAAACACTGAAACAAAATCAGATACTTATATAAATATGTGTCACTCATCTCGTTATACTTTTATGTCTGAATTAGTGAACGTCACTCTTTATCGTTTCATCTCCATGAACGAACGAAACTCGCTCATCGCTCCGAAAATGGTCTCGGGTTGTCGGTCCGTTCAGGCGTGTTCGGGTGTTTTCGCTCTTGGTCGTGACGCTACCACTTCTGATTGGTTACGAGGTGGCGTTGTCATATGTAAATCGGGTAAACATGTTTGGCACGACTCCGGGCCATGAAATTAGCCCTACCTGGGCCAGACCCTAATAGCTCGATCAGGCCCAGATCGGTAATAGTGAAAACATATGGTGATTTCTGCACATTTTGAGAGTTATTGGAAATTTACCAGAAATTTATGAATAAATGTAATGTACTAATATTATATATAGTTTTTTATAATAGCTTTAATTTGTATTAATTTAAATAAAGAAAATAGAAATCCATTGCGAGTGTTATCAAGCAGCACAGGCCGACAAAATTTGGCCGTCCTACAGAATAAAAAACCAGAGTATACTTTTCCGCAGGTTTTTGGTGCGCTGAATTCGAATCTGAGGTCGAAATTGCTGAATTAGCTCTGTTTTCCGAGATATCCTAACCTAAAAGTGCAAAAGTCGCGATTTTTGGCTATATTTGAGGTTATCTAGCATCGCGACATTTATTTTTTCAAAAAACTATGACCAGTGTCTTAAAGTACAAGTCTTAACGGTTCAAAAAAACAACCCCCGCCAACTACAAACTCTAAATCTCCAAACTCACAAACCCCAAAACTACAAACCCCAGCTTGAGCTTTGTAAATTAGAAGGTTCACGGTTCGAAATTTGGATTGAGGGGATGTTGGTGTTGGAAAGATTTTTTCAAGATGTTGGTCATAGTTTTTAGAGATTAAAAATTTGCGATGCTACATAACCTCAAATATTCGGATTCGTGTAAAACCCACGAACCACAAACCAACAAACTCCATATCTACACACCCCAAACCCACAAACCCCGAGCCCACATACCCCAAACGTAAAAACATAACAAAACTAAAACGTAACCTCAAAAAAGAATGTTATGTAGCATCCCAACTTTTTTCTTTCAAAAAACCATAAACATCTTGAAAGAGTTCTTCCAATTCAAACTTCCAAACCCCCTAGCTTCTAATCCCAAACCGTAAATCCTGGAATTAGCAACGCTCAAGCCGGGGTTTGTAGGTTTGGGCTATATTGGTTCGGGGTTTGTGGGTTTGAGGTGAATAGATATGGGGTTTGTTGGTTTAGGGTTCGTGGATTTGAGGTGAATCCAACCTCGGAAATGATTTAACACGTCAGGATTTTGAGATATGCATGCCTTACAGTGCAAAAATCGCGATTTTTGCCTATATTTGAGGTTATGTAGCATTCCAACATTTTCATCTCTAAAAACTATGGAAAACATATTGAAAAAATCTTTCAATCTCCAACTCCTATATCCCCTCAATCCAAATCCCGAACCGTAAACTCTCTCATCTACAAAGCTCAAGCTGGGGTTTGTAGGTTTGGTGTATGCGGATTTGTGGTTTGTGGGTTTGGGCTGTGCAGTTTTGTAGTTGTTGGGTTTGGGGTTTATGAGTTTGCGGTTTGGGAATCTAGAGTTTGTAGGTTGGTGGTTTGAGGGTTTGGGGGTTGTGGGCTTGGGGTTTCTGTTTAGACTTCATGGGCTTATGGTTTGTAGGTTTATGGAAACTAAAAAATATTAAAATGCGACATCAGCGAAAAAAAGATATGTGAGCAAACTCAACGTCATTTGAAAGATTAAGACTTGTACTTTATGATGCAGTTAATAGCTTTTTGGGGAAAAAAATTTTGCGATGCTACATAATCTCAAATATAGCCCAAAATCGCGATTTGTGTACATTCAGGTTAGGATATCTCGGAAACTAAAGCCAATTGAGCAATTCGGACCTCAGATTACAATTCAGAGCACCAAAAACCTTCGAAAAAGTATACTCTGGTTTCTGGGTTAAAATCTTGTCGGCTGGTGTAATTTATATCATAAATTGTTTAATTTATAGATAAAATACTTTATAAAGTCTCGATTAAATGATACCCTGCTCAAATTTCCTGTTTGACAAGTGTTAATCGAATCAAATTGCAGCATTAGACCAGAGGATTTGTAGGTTCAGCAACTCATGAAGTTCAAATTTATCAATCATATAGTATGCTATCAATCGTTGGACGTTTATTTTTGTTGAATAACTACTTTTTACACATAGGCCAATTCATGATGCATAAATCTCGGGAGAAAATTTGACAAGGATAAAAAAGGGGTTAACTGTTTTTCCCGAAAATTATACTTTGGATTTTCTTAAAGATAATAAATTGTGCAATATTAAGACATCAAGAATAAGTGCGTTATTTTGTTTTAGTAGAACAAACAACTATTGTTTTGGAAACAGCACAAGGGGCAGGCCAGATCCTGCCGTTTTTAATGTTTGAACTAGTTTTAAAGAAAAAAATTTAATTTCCAGAATAACAGTAGTTAGTGGTCGTTGTTTGTAGGTATAAACATTTATTCCTTAGAGCAAATTCATATCTACAAGTGAAACGTATATATTTTTGAAACACCAGGGTCTTTGAATTCTACGCTACGCAGAGAATCACCCACGTACTAAACGACCTGTATTGACATAAACTGATTCCTGTAAGATAAAGAAAAAAGAATAATTTACCAAGCTTTTCTAACTATTCGAGCTCAATTAATACATACTGTATTTGTCGCGGGGAATCCGTTGTGACAAAATGTTATTCACTATTTACTTAAAGTGTTTACAAAGATTCCCCGCAATTGTGGAATTTTTTTTTGCAACATCTACCTCGAAAGTTGGTCTTTATATGCATCTTAATGATATGCAAAGTGACACAATCTGGCTGGCAATGCAGGGAAAATATTGGCGCATGCGCGCTTCGATTCTTGTACATTTTCTACATAGGCATCATGGACGCGCGTGCGCATTTTATAGATAAGAAACTTTCCACATCGTGATGATCTCGGAGCACCTCTCAGTGTCCCAGCGATTATCTGGTGACAGGTGCGAGGTTAGAGTCGACCTGAAATTTTACTTATGGTTTCTAATAAGATCATGAACTTTAATAACAGGTCCGATAAAACTGATAAAGAATGTATACATGGACTATGTGATATATGTGCGCACAGGCAATTGGTATATATGAGCACGTCCTTAAGGAAAATCAGAAAGGGATGTTAGTGCGCGAGTTGGTAAAATTTGTAGTAAGTGGACCTGATGTTTGTATGGTCTAGGTCGCCTGTTACACTGGCTAAAACACAAAAGCGCATGTCAATTTAGGTCCGACAATTTTCGCAAGGATCGACGTGCACGCTCGTTGGCAATAGACTATATTGCGCACTTTTATGACAAACAGCTATTTTTTCACTAAAGAAAATGCATGAAGCTCAAGGAGAAATTGTTTCACTCTGAATTGTATTGAATTATTAGTTCGGAAGGGGTGTTTAATTTTCTATCTATCCCAGAATTTTACGATACACTATTATTATACGGTTGGGTAGGGCATTAACTGCCCATAGCACTGCGGTAAAACCTATTGTACTGTACCTTAAAATTTAACTATCTACCATGAGGTCAGTATTTGCCAAAAAGGCATACACTAAACTACAGGAGATGCTATCAAAATCTTCTGATTTGAGAAAATAATCCCCTAGGTCTGTCTCCTCGCGAAAATCATACTTTCGGCAACGTGGATTATCTCTCAATATCTCTTATGCTCATCAGGGCCTGTGAAGCTCGCGCCTTAGCCTGTGCATCTGCTTTCTCATTACCTTCAATATCGTTCTAGCGGGGTACCCTGATCACACTGACCTAGTTTTAACCTCAACCTTAAGAAGATCTTGAAGGCAACTCCAGACTAGTCTAAAAGTAAAATGTTCAGATGCAACAGCCTTAAGTGCAGGTTGACTGTCAGAACCAATGCAAATGTGTTGGCCTTCACAGATCTGCTTGCAAATTTCCTCGAGGCAAGCTTTCATAGCCATGTTATATTTCGGCCTGGAAAACTAAAGGGAATGTTACCAGTGATTTTGTTATTTCAGCCTTGAATTTCTTCCCATAGATTCCAGTCCCTGTTCCCAAGGAGTATTTAGAGCTGTTTGTGTACCCAACGATACCTCCTGATGTAAATAATTCTTTCATTTTCCCTTTATCTTGCTATTCTCGACTTGCACATAGCCCATTGCTAACTCGTGTGATTTCAGCATTCGTCTTGAGCTCTTCATCCATACTCGTTGGCAATCGCCTATATCTCGCGCTTTGATCACAAATAGCTATTTTTTAATTGAAGAAAATGCATTAAGCACGATGAGATATTGTTTCACTTTAAATTGCATTAAATGATGATTTTTTCACTTTGATAGAAGTTTTTACTTTCGGAATGGATATTTAATTTTCTATCTATTCCAGAATTTTACGATACATACTAATGCACGTTTTTCAGTAGCTTACATGAAAAATAGCAAAATTTTCTTGACGTAGGTCAATTTTCATAAAATAATGTGCACCCTTTTTACCCTTTCTCATCCGCTTGACCTTTCCACTCTAATATAATAAGCACACCCAGAAACAAAATTGTCTTTATTTAACAAAATCGTGTTGTTTACCGCATTTGGTTGATATCAGAAAACTTTTTTTAAATGAACACAATTTTTTTTCAGTTGACCAAATTTGTGTGTTTCAATCAATCAATAAAACGAGTCAGCCATAAAGGTTGGTTGATATCAGAAAATATTTTGGGTAAATGAACAAAAATTTTGTTCAGATGACCAAATTCGTTTGCTTCAATTAATAAATGTTTTTATTTGAATCGTTTTGATGATTTTAGCAAATATTGTATTGATTCAACACAAATTTTTGGTTGGATTTACCAAATAATTTAAGAGAAGATTTCACTATACTCAAGCAATATATTTGGTTGATACAACCAAAATATTTTGTTGAAAGCATCTTAAAAGCGACGACGCTTGCGCGCACTTGGTACGATTGCGTACTCCAATTCAAGATGACAGTCCACGTGCGAGAGTTTTTAGCGTGACGAAAAAAAAAACATAAAAATGTAATCCGTTTGCATCTTGGCGATCCTCATCAAGAGAAGTAATCCGGAAACAGAATCGATTGTGATGAAGTGATTATCTGAAAAATACGTAAGATTGCTTGAATCTGTGTGATTACCTAAGATTACGTGATACAGTTTTTGATAAAACAAGAGAACGATTTTGAGGATCAAATAAACAAAAGATCTTGTACAGTTTATATTGCAAATGGCTTATCGTGGACTTGTCTCATCTTGTGATATTTAGTAATTAAATAAACTACAAAATAATTCACACAAGAGGATACAATTCCATGGTAAGCCACATACAATGTAAATTTTGCTGGGTCCTTTATGGTTAGATGAACTACAAGTTTGGGTTAAATGAACCAAAATATTTTCTTAGACCAGCAAAAACACTTCTTTGAATTAACTAAAATATTCTCTTGGATCGATCAAAATATTTGCTTGGATTAATCAAAAGTTTTACTTCGATCAACTAAAATGCAAAACATTTGCTTCGATCAACCAATAGGCCTTTTCATTTAAGAGCGGAAGCTTATGGCTTAGGAGCCGCCATGATACTTAGCGGGCATTTAAAGTTTGCGGACTATGCCGTTAAAATGTACACTGTGATACTAAATTTTAATTTGAAATTGAATGAAAAATATGTGCCAGGTGCTGAATTACAGCATAAAAAGGTGGATGAAAACACTATTTGCCAATTAAAAAGGTGGTTGAAGTAGAGAAAACAATGTACCAAAGTGAAAAACCATCAACTTGTTGACCGGTATGTAGAATGCAGGTTATATGTTTACATCGAGTATAGTGGTATAGATTAAATAGTAGAAAATTAGTGCTTTGCATAAAAATGAAATTATATGTAATGATAAAAACATATATGAAAAAAAAGGTTGATAAAGCATTTTCAAAGAAATGGAGTTGAAAATGAATTAATAGCTGCAATTATAAGTAGGTTGTCCGTTTTGAAATACATGTAGCTTGCAAAATACATAATTAAATACAAATGATTTCATTTTTAATATGCATTTTAAGTGCATCATAGGGGATATTGCCCTTTCGAAATATTAAACAGGGTTTTGGCAATGAAAATATAATAATAGTTACATTCCAAGTACGACTTGTACCGACAGTCACTTTGACAATTTCCAAAATAGCACTTCTTGGTCGCACCAACCTTTTTTCTTTGTAATGAATTTGCTTCTGGTAAATCAGACTTTTTTTCATGGGATGTGTTTTAACTTCTAATTGATTAAAATATTTTTTTGCGTTAATATTTACTATTGTCACATACGTCTCAGGAAGGAATGGTACGTAACTTATGGAAGTGCTATATATTTTTCGCGCTTGCCCAGTATCTTTTTCTTAAATGAAATGGTATATGGCTACGGTATAATGAACCAAATTTTACTGACCAAAAAATCTTCTTGGGTCAACCAAATATTTTGTTGTACATATAATAACTCAATAGTTTTAGAGATATGTATTTACAAAAAATGTAGTTTTAGCCCAAATTTTGGGGCCGATTTCGCCCCCTAAAAGAAGGTTAGAGCAGATATAAAAAAGACGTATTCAGTATTTTCTAAACTGCTTCTACTCTCACCTAGTCCCGTTGAAATAGGCGAAGACACGTGGATATGTTTCCTTATAAGATGGATTAATGAAACTAATATTGATAATTTCGCCTACTTTATTCGATTTCGATTTTTCAGTTAGAGCAGTCACACAGTAAATCCATGACTGTTAAATTTTGATCCATAAGTAGATCAAAGCACTTTTCAATGGAGAAACAGTTGATAACTACATAACTACACATTTGTTATGCAATGATTTGATCTACTTTTGGATCAAAATTGGAAACCTTGGGATTTAGTGTGAATTACAAAATAAATAATATCCTGGTAATTGAAATTTTATTTACACTTGTAAGTCAAAATGTATCAAATTTCAACCAATTTTTACCATATCGCTGCCTTAATTTACTTGATCATGAGTTCGATACAGTAGATTACGTCTGATCGAAACTCCTCTGCTAATTATATTAAGGTGTAGAAATTTCCGTGAAGGCCAAGAACTACAGAAATTTATATATACATATATATGTATGTAAAAAATAAGGTTAATAACCACCGCAGGGTCCCACTGGGAGCAACTACCATCTAAAAAATGACACAGGCTCCCAGTAGGACCGCGGTAAGTCCCACTCATTTGCCACGTCTTACAACCGTGAGATGGGTGGTGACAGGACACGACGAAATCACAACGACAGGCCGGTAAAACCCTCGTGTGTTTTGAGGACACGAAGCGACCCAAGGATGGCAGCCTTCTGCATCCATCTCGCAAGTGCCGTGGCATATTTTTGGCACGCGGGTATGGCTTTAAGGTTACGAACCAGTGATAG
>JAABKJ010011474.1:0-10734 GCA_011634705.1 Andricus grossulariae
AATATGTATCAATCAAAGTTTCTAACGACGATACTTTCAATTTATGACATACGTTTGGCTCTATCCTAGAGTGGTTGGCTCAGTCATTTAAAATTTCAACAACTAATTTTTTCCCCGTGATACAATGGCTTGTTTTAATTGTAGAATTTTTTTTCTTTCTTATTTTTCACTCATAAGTAAAATTCTAAAATACTATGATCACTAATGTAAATGCCATGTGGAAATTAATACGACCCAATATATTTTCTTTATATTGACACAAATATGCAGTTTACGTTTTTGTCTCATGGATTTAAAAAAAAAGAGGCTAGAATTGTAAAAAAAAAGTTTGCGCAATATCTGAATTACCTTAATCCACACTGAAATTTTTTTAATTTTATCTCCTAATACTTCACATACAGTATTAACGTCAATTGTGATATAATTCACATAAAACTTACATATTTTTCTGATATATGTTAGCCAAAAATTTACTTTCATACACAACTAATTTGGAAAATCAGCGTTTCACTCAAAATTAATAAATTTATTATATGGAAAATATTATTTAAAACTGACAGTTGTAAAATCATCGTTTTACTCAATATTATTTTTGAATATTTTATTTGATACAAGAAAATTTTTTTAAATCAGCGTTTCACTCGCAATTAATAACTTTATGATATTGAAAATATTCTTCAGAACCGACAATTGTAAAATCAGCGTTTTGCTCGTAATCAATAAATAAGTGGTTTGGTAATTTGTAAAATCAGCGTTTCGCTTAAAATTAATAACTTTGTGTTATTGAAAATATTCTTTAATACAGGAAAATTCTCAAACCATCGTTTTGTTAAAAATTAATAATTTTGTAATATTGAAATATTCGTTCATTCAAATGTGTAAAATAAGCATTTCCTCTAAATTAATTGCTACCAGACATAAGATACTGCGCGATATAACCTTGTTCGAAATTATCTTCAATCGAAAAAAATCGTCAATTAAACAATTCTTCATAATTTATTGTTACGGCGCATAAGTTTAACTATTAATTCTGTCAAAATATCGAGTATAGCCGACATTTTTTCTGACTATCCTCGATGTGCGAAAGGAGGTGTGACGAAATGTAACGCCCTATTTTTTTTTTTTTTTTTTTTGGATTTGGGGGCGCTTTAAAAAACTCGTTATCAAATCTTGTGCATATATAAATAGAAAACGCCAGGACTCAGTTTTTACCCCGATCCACTATACGACAGACATATTGTACGTTATCAAATTCCGAACCACCCTTGTAGTAAAACATCCTATCCGCAAATTGCATCGAAACAGTGTGGGACAAGTTCTTCACTTTAGAGTTACTTTCATTGTATGGAACTAACTCCTGAGGGGATTCCTCTCGGCCTCAAATCTACTTGAGAAAGTGAAAAAAGGTCTTGTAAAAATCATAAAGCTATTGTATCTCCAAAAATCTTTTGTATAATTTATGTTTCCACTTGTGCCTTCCAACGTATTTGTACTTTATTGTCGCTAATGAAATCCCAGCAGAATAAATTATTCTGACAAACAAGGAATTAGGGAAAAATAAAGGGAATTAATTGATTAAATTATGGGTTGCAAATAATATTTATCTCTTGCCTAATTACTTAGGACATAAAACTAGGATAATTCGGTTATAAAGACGTTGGAGATACATAAGTTCGCGCACGCCTTGACGACATGGTATTCACATTCGCGGCACAAATGAACTCATCTACAAGATCTTTTGCATATGCATGATCTTATGCGTAGCGATATTGAGGGCCGTATGCTCGTCCTTAGCCTATGGACTTACCCCAAACGAGTTGAAGCAGACGCTTGTATCGGCTTAGCAGTTTGTTCTTCTTAGCCATCCTGAAAATTAAAGCCACTAAATTCGCACGATTTTTCCTTATTCACTTGATCACCGTCATTTTCGAAAATAAACCCGTAGAGCGCAAGTATTTCTGCTGATGAAGAAGTTTTTATTTTATTTTGAATCGACTCAATTCTACCGAGAATACAAATTTTTATATGTGTTGCTGAAAACATCGAACGATGACTGATGATAACTTGAACGATCAATAATACCGAATATTTTAACATCGATAAAATTTTTTTTAATTTTCACTATCGGTAAAACAAATGACATATCGACGCGTTTTGAATTTCTTTTGCAGGTCTAAACGGCTTTTATTCTTTTTTTCTGAACAAACGCAGATCCGCATGAACTATGCACCTTCACCAGAATTTCACATAACATTGCACTAGAGGTCTTTAAATCACTGTATCCGTCAAAAACTAAGAAAAATATTCGTAATCCGTCTTTCTGGATCTCACCAGCAATTCTTTGCTTTGCCGAACGTCGTACGTCATTTCTTCTTGTTTCTTCACAGTTTAGTCAAATATAAAATAGAATACATTAGTCGAATTACGTGGTTTTAGTTTTAGACCTCCGTTATACAGCCGTTGCTCCTAAATCGCTTTGCTTGTGCGCTCTTGCGGTTTATAGCTAAAGTCCCAATAATACAACAATATTTTTAATCGCAACTCTACATAACTTCAGCTATAGGAATCAGCATTTTGGTTTCGACGGAAAGTCAATAACTACTTTCATCTTAAATTTGAACAGTCAACGAATCGGAGTTAGAAGTCATTCTCTCCTCCTTCTCAAGTACCTATATTTGGAATATTTTATTTTTAATTACTATCTAAATTTAAAGCCTTTGTTTGATTAGTTCGACTTCAAATACTTACAAGTTAGACTTTGTATTTGAAATAAATCAATTTTGAAGAGTTAGCTATTTATAATGCGAATTTTATCTGTCAATCGCAATAATAATTTATATTCAAATATTCTGCCGTGTACAAGTGTAACGCCCAAAAAAATGAAGGATATATTAATTAGATTAAGATTGAAGTTATTATAGGAACATCATTTTCAGTGAACAAAAATTTTCTTCATGAAATACTTTCGTATCAGAAAATGAAATTTTTTTATCTGTTTCCGAAAAAGGAAGACTGGGGCATTGACGAAAGATTTAAGCCTTGAGAGTGATAATGCATTAACCTTTTATTGTCATTACCTGTTACTTATGAGATTTTGATCCGACTTCGGATCACAAACAATTCGACATTTTCTTAAATAGGATTAATGGTGTGGCAAATTGTAGTTTAGGTATGGCTGAGACGTAACAAGCTAAAGCGTTTTGAGATTGGATGTCGGTAGGCTAAGGGAGTTTCTTTGATTTCATGTTGGTTCATTTCGCAAACCGTACCGCTATACATGTTTATTTTCGCACGTTTTGGATTAAAAATATTACTGGTATACATTCCACGAAGAATTGTATTATTACCCTCTAATATTGCAAAAACGTCACCAGTGGTTGTTGTTAAAACAGTTCGTTCTTCGGTTGGCATGGGCGCATAGGTAGTACGTCCAACTTTCAATCGAATTGGCTTTTCGAGAGGAAAAGTGTATTTGTGAATTTCAAATTGGCGGTGGGGATTTGTGTTGGGAATAAGCCTTATAAATCTAAGTTTTACAGGTCTATTCCCAGTGAGAGAATTAGTAAAGGTCGGCTCCTGTCCGTCAGGAGGTGACCTGGACCTGACACGGAGATGATGCTTGGCAGAAGAAGGAGCCCTTTCAGAATCATGATGTCTGTCAAAAGAATCAGACGATGAGCAGTGAGAAGTACCAGGCAGAGGTGCGCCATTAGGCAAACAATCGAACTGTGAACCTAATTCTGCAAAAAGTAACAGAAGATTAAATTTTATTTAGGTATTGTCCACATATGACGTAAAGCTTTGAGTAATAATTTCAGAAAATAAAATAATGTAGGACGGTAGGGTGGGAGAAGCGAACATTTTTACAGTTCAGAAAACTCAAATTTAATTTTTTGAGTTAAAATCTTATTGTGAATGTTTGATATGTACAGTTTTCGATAACAAACGAAGATATTTAGAAATTTGGCTTTGCAGGCCCCTATGCTGAAAGATATTTTTTTAGTCCGATTTTCCTTGGGGATGACTCAAATTGAAGCTCCCGGCATGTAAAATTATGACAGGAAATACAATTTTCTCTATTATATTCTTCTTTTTTTATATTCGTCGTTAAAAACCTAGGAATATAATGAAATTTGGTTTTTAAGATCTCTATGTTGAGAATTCTGAGAGGTAGAGTGTGGGTGAAAAGTGAAATGATACAGAATGTGTAATGTCAGAATGTTAATTATTATAACAATTATTAAATTATTGAATAGTTTTATTAATTTTTTTTAGTATTTTTACGGCTAGCTGTGACAACATGCAAGGTCTCATTTTAAATAAAAACTCTTATCCATGTTTTAGAGCGGCTAAAATCCAGCATAGTTGCAAATTATTGAAACTTCTCCTCGCTTTCTAAAAATAATGCATAAATTCCAGATGCGCGATTGAAAATGTTTCAAAATTTGTTTGGTTACATTTTTGATTAGGAGATATAACGGAAGAAGTGATATTTTGGCAACCAATTTTTACCAATTTTTAAAAAAGGTCAAAGCCACCGAAGTTCGATTTGATTTGCATTTCTCATGATTTTCAACAAATAATGCATTGCTTCCGGTGAAATGATCGAAATTGTTGCTTCATAACTATTTTGCGTAGTTGTTTGAACGGAAAAGACAATGGATAGATTCCCAACTCGACGACAAATTCTTATCTCTTTTAAAGAAGATACCAAGAATCAGCAAATTTGGAAATTATTAAGACTTCTCATGATTTTCAGCAAATAAAGAATCTGTTCCTGTAGCATGATTGAAATGTATGTTTAAAATTTTTTTTGGTGTAGTTTTTCAAATAAGAAACACAACGACAAAGGTGTTATTTTGATCAAAATCTTTTACCTATTTTCAAAAATAGGTAGCATGCCACCGAATTTCGAAATTATTTAAACTGCTCACGATTTTACGAAGATAGTGCATTGCTTTAGGTGGCATGATTGGTATAAAAGTTTCAAAACCTTTTTGCTTATCTTTTGAAACAGGAAAGACAATAGATTGGTTTTCATCTTAACGACAAATTCTTATCACTTTCAGAAAAGAGGCCACAGGTCAGCAATGTTGAAAATTATCGAAACTTCGCATTATTTTCAGGAAATAATTCACTGCATCTAATCGCATGACTAAAATTCAGGTTTTAAACTTTTTTTGTAGTTTCTCAAATAGAAAAGACATCAGACAAGGTCTTATTTTGACGACAAAATCTTACCTACTTTTAAATATATGCAATTGCAACGAAGCTGGAAATTACTTACACTTGTCATGATTCTCAGAAAATGGTGCATTGCTTCCGGTCGCATGTTTGAAATTTAAGTTCTAAACGTTTTTTTTGTAGTTCCTTAATTGGAAGTCAACATAAAAGGTCTTATTTTGACGAAAAACGCTTACCAATTTTAAAAAATAGGCCAAATGCCACCGAAGCTGGAAATTATTTACACTTTTCATGATTTTCAAAAAATTATACGGTACTTCCGGTGATATGATGGGAGATGATGATTTAAAAATATTTTCAGCAGTTTTTGAAACAGGAAGGCCAACAGACAAAGTCTCAATTTGACAAGAAACTTCTCTCCATACTTTAGAAGAGGCCAAATGTCAGCAAATTTGGATATAATTGAAACTACCTATTATTTTCAGGAACTTATGCATAACTTCCAGTCTATTTCAGTATTCTGAAGATTTCAAGAGAATTCAGAAAATCGAAAGATCTGAGGGAGTTCAAGGTAACACCAAATATATTTTAATATAATTTCAAAATAATTTAAAAATTTTAGAAGAATTCACAGAGTTCAAAAGAATTCACAGAATTAAAAAAAATGCACAGAATACAAAATATTCACAGAATACAAGAGTTCAGAGAATTTTGAAAAAATTACAAAAGAGTTCAAATAATTCAAAAGAATTCAGACAGTTCAGAAGATATCAGAGAATTCAAAATAGTTCAGGATGATACCAGATTTTTTCCCACTCCGTTGGACTATTACTTAAATTTAAATAATAGCCCGATGGAAAAGAGAATCTGTTTCTTCTCTTCGGATTTGCCGTTGCAACAATGTTTAGCCGTTTCAAATGGTACGCGCCAGTGACACCGGTACCTTGCGCCTCCACGCGTGGCGCTACGAGCGCGCCAGGGGAGCAAGGCCCCATGGATCTGTTCAGTCACTGAGCTCGAAAGTTCAGTTCATACCAGGCTGGGGTCACTCAATGCTTTAGGAGTGCAGGCGTATATTTGACAGTGACGCCATCAAACGAGAGCGCAGGTATTCAAGATAAGATAATAGATGCTTGAGGATATATCCAGACGATTTGTAGATAACTTAATTAAAAAACTTTATAAATTCAAAAAAACCAATAGAAAAAGAAATAGAAATACATAAATAATTACTGGAATAATTATTTATGTATTTCTGTTTGTTTTTCTATTGTTTTTTTTTTTGCATAAAAACGTGTTTTAAGGAAATACCTAAGATGATGTACTAACAAAGTTTTCCCTATACAGAGTGTATCAACTATATTTTACTTCGCTAAAGTGTTGTATCTCTATGTATTTTTAAATGGAGGTACGACACTCTAGCGAAGCATAATACACTTGATACGCTCTGTTTTCGGAAAAATTGGTTAGAGACTTATTCTTCAGAACAGACGATTTAATAATGTACGTACCGACCTTCGAACACTTCTCCATAGGTTAGGCCCAGTGAATAACAAAGTTGATACTGTTCGGTAAACAACGAAGGAGTAAGAGAGATAGATGAAACGTGGAACCCTCAGCGACGTGTAACGGGGAAAGACCTACAGAGCCATCTAAAGATCCCGCAACACAGGACCAGAATATATACGCCGTCGCGTTTGCCTATACTAGTGACCACAACCTGCCGGTAATCGCCGTCGCCGTTATCCTCTCCACTCAGCCTTTTACCCTGACGCGGCTGCTCCCTCGTCTCTCGGTCCCCGCTCAGACCCACACTTTCCAGGAAAATTATTCATTTTCAAACTTAATTTTCAAGGGGGTATTCCCGGAATTTCGGTCTGTCCTTTTACGAATGCTACCTGTAAATACTATTCTTTATGTTATTAAAAACGCCAGACCTTATACTAGGGTACTATATTAGACAGGAATATTCAACCGCCATATTGGTTCCTGGACAGTTTGCGGGAAACAATGCTATAAGCATGCCCTGTATTTTAGTTGAAATGAAGTTTAGAATATACAAAAAAATGGTCTGCTGTAGTGCTCCGTCTTGTAAAACGAGAAGCAAAGATGAATTTAAACTTTATCGTTTTCCACTAGGACAAAGAGAAAGACTGTCAATATAGATTATAAATTGTAGATTCGACAAATGGGAACCGAATTGTAATTCAAAATTATGCGAAGTAAGTACTTATATTTATGACTGAAACAGTATAATTTAAATATCTGGGGTCTGAGGCTTATGGTTATATGTCATAAAATTGTCTGTGAGCATTTTTTGGTATGTTTCAGTGAAATAAGATCCAGAAGAAAGTAAGGTTAGGAACCCGTATTCGTTTTTTATTAATTTAATAAAAAAATCTATTTTTTGCTATCTGTATGCATTTTTATATTTATTTGAATTACATAAAATTTCGAATCAATAGTTAAAACCTACTTGTTATCGATAAGTAGAATAATTTGCCATTTTTTCATTTCAATTGATCATTATATTATAGAGTTTAAAAAAATTTATCTTCCTAATAATATTATTATCTCGAAATATTACAGCTAACTTTACTTCAATTTTGTTACACATTACTATTTAATTAGATTCTAGACCAAAATTCATCTCTTAAAACTTCGATATAAAGTTAGCGATTTTGAATTTCACGGGGAACAAAGATGGCAGCTTGCATATTCCCATCTAATATAGTACCTTAGATTCTGCGATAACAACCTTGTCATCTGCGAAAGCTAACCCGTGTACACTCACTGTCTCAAGATATTTCAATAATCCATGGCCAATGGTGCTAATAATAAAATAGGAAATGACATTCTATCATCCATATAATTATAATCGAGACTGTGGTAAACTTTTATTCAAATTTATTCAACCATTTATCTTCTGTTTATGTTCGCATTGCAACAATTTTCCAATAAGCAATGAGATTCTGGAAGTCTATAAAAATACAATAAATGCATATTTATCGAATTTATTAAATGATTACTTGAAGAAAAATTGTTCTCTCTTACTATTGTTCTTCGCAGTTTGATTATATGCTACGAGGTCTATCCGGAATGTATCCGACCTTGTGCTCTAACTTTTCCTACTGAAAAAGCCTACATAAGAAACTATATTGGAACCTATGTGGGAACCCGTATGGGATCCTTTTTGGAATTCCTGTCTCAAGTAACGATTTGAGATAGGAATATAGGGTGGGAATCTATATGAATTTTATATGAGTGAATGAATCTATATGAGTTTTATGAAGGTTCCTGCATGGATGGGTTTGCAATTAATATTTAAGAAGTGCCGACTATGCACCCAAAACTTCCAAAGATTATTTCATTAAAAAAAGTTATCTCTTCTGGGATTTCATGTAGGAGCAATTCATAGGTTTCCATAACGGCATTCATGTGGAAACCCACAAAATATTTCCCATCCTATCTCAGATCGTAATTTGAGACAGAAATTTAAAAAAGGATCCCATGTGGGTTCACACATAGATTTTCATGTAGTTTACTATGTAGGCTTTTCCAGTAGGATTGTACGCTCGCAAATTTGAGCGCGCCTGTAGGATCTCGCGCTCGGATTATTGGCACTCGGAATGCTCAAATGAAACTTTAGCAAAAACATCTCTTTCAAATCCCAGTTTTATATGCATATTCATATTATGAATTTTCTGCGTAATAAAGTATAATTGAAGACTAAATTGCTGAATGCAACATTCTCATCGTGACACTTGCGCATCGTGACACCTACGCATCGCGCTTGATTTTCGGCAATAAAAAGCTACAATCCTTTCTTCAGACTTTCTTATCTATCTGGTATGCTAAAAATCGCCATTTTTTCCCATAACATTTTTGATGGATAAAACCGTCTACAAATCTTCTTTTAGATTTTTTACGTATCTCGCGTCTTTTGGTGTAATATTAAAGTTTTTGATTTTTGCATATCAATTTCGATAAATAAATGTAAAATGACAAGTTCTGTCGACAAATGGTTCAAAGAAATTTTGTTGGTCATTTAAAAGCAGAAATTCCTTCAAAAGCTTTTCCCCGCATTTCGCGCATTTTAAAAGTTTCAATTCCTCCCTGGAACTTTTCCCCGTGCCTCACGTCGCTTGGCTCAAATTTCGAAATTTCTATTTTTTTCATAGTATTTTCGATAAATATAACCAAAGTGACAAGGGCTTTAAAAAATGGTTAAACTAAATTTTGGGAACATTTTTAAACCCTGATATTCCTTTCTGGAACTTTTTTCCAGATCTCACGTCGTTTGGCTCAAAATTTAAATTTTTGATATTTTTCATGGTATTTTTGATAAATAAAACCAAAATGAAGATTCCTATAAAAAATGGGTAAAAAGAATTTCGTAGGAGTTTTAAAAATACATAGAACGAAGAAAGAACAAAATATAATCAATTTTAAACCTGAAATGGGCGTCAAAATGTTCTGGCGCAAAACTGAATATCAATTCGTTCATTTTGAACAATGCGAATAATAAACTCAATTCAAGCGAATATTGAGCGTCACTTGAATGCAATATTGATATAATTTCTGGACCGATCGAGTCCGCAGTTATGACTTAGAAATCGTTTTACTTATTGGCGAGAATATTATACAAATTTTGTAAGTTAAAAGTATACTAATTACAATATTACAAACTCAAATCATCTTTTTAAGTAAGTCCTGCAATAAATGCAATATATTACTAAGATAAGTTATATTCGAAAATTATTTTTTGCGTCAAGCGACGTTCATTGGTTGCCCCGGCCTTGTATCGATGCGCCGCCTGTAAGAAACTTTTTCAACTATGCATGTATCGAATAGGGTAATACGGTTGCGACTCTTGCCTAAAAAACACCAGAAGCGTAGCGGAATGAAGCAGTGCGTGGGTACTCACTCGAGTATATTGCGCAATATTATTTTTGTTGTATATTTTTTGTTCTTGTTGACATACGACGTGACAGATATAACATATCCTTAAAATAGTACAATTTCCAAACTAAAAATCAATATAATAGAATCAAAAAACGACTTAAATGTTTTGCGAAATAGTGAGCTTTCTGACATGACGTCGCGATCATGCTAGGATAGGTGGAAATGCTGGGAAGGTTAGCATAGTTCTTAACATAGGAGTGCAGACGAATTTCTGGAGAAAATATTCTAAACGTAAAAGTATGCAAGTTATAAAGGTTTTGGAGAAAATATTCTAAACGTAAAAGTAAGTTATAAGGGTCTGAATAGTAATCTATTTCAAGTGTAGAGTGCATTTGCGCGATTGTGTTCCATCTATTTATCGATTGTAGACCAAAGAATGGAACATGACTGAGAGTATACATTATACACTTGAGAAATATTACTATTCGTACATTTATGACTTATTTTTACGTTTAGAATACTTTCTTGAAAAAGTTGTCTGCATTCCCATGGCGTCATGCTAAAATACTCGGGTCCATATCATGTCACATGCGGCAAGTCTCTCTGCGGCATGTCACAACTGCGGCATCTCTACCTAGCGGCATC
>JAABKJ010011475.1:0-10734 GCA_011634705.1 Andricus grossulariae
ATGAGTGACCTTATGCTCGCGCTGGTTAGTGTCGCCACAGAGGTATCCAGAGGAATTTCGTAGTGCGAGAGATAGAGCGACTTCTCAGAATATGCAGCCTTATCCTTGCATGCGGGGCTCCACAAGGACGGACAAACCCTTTCCCTAGCTGCTCGTGGGAACAAAAATAATACCATCAAACCACCAGAAAGTTGTAGATGCGGTTCAAAACGATCGAACGAACAGAGCACCTGACAATCGGTCGGCAAACAGTGCCGATCACCCTAGAGTTCGGGGTGCTGCAAATATTAATTTAAATGGAAATACGACGACGAACCGGCGAAACGTCGACATTGAGTGGACGAATCAACTCAAGGATGGCGTGCTAGACTGCTACGATGAGAGCATTATTCCTGTTCGCCGAGGCTTCATGGCGAGTATGCACACTCTATGGTGCAAGAAACACCCAGAGCTTCAGCACGTTTCGCATCAGCCTTTGCGAAATCAACACGCCTACCTCTTCTAGAATGAAAATTATTTTCATGGGCGGTTTTCTGTTAACGCTGATGCAACGGTGCCCAAAAAAATGGCGAAATCTTTGGAATACTCAAATTTTGTCACTAAGATTCGATAATAATTGAAATGAGCACAGTTATAATGTTACAAAATTAACGGAACATTTTACGAAATTTCTGATACTTCAATATGTAACGGCATCTTAAATTTACGAAATTTTTATCTAAATTTTCCGAAATTTTTCAGTTGGTTTATTGATTATTCACTCCCGTTCGTTGTATATTTTACAACTGACCTGCAGGAAACTATCTGCCGCAAAACTTATCATTTGCGTTAATTATACGTATTTTGCAATTTTCATGCTGTGTAAAGTCAAATGTGCAGCTTTGACGAATGAGTTTTGGGCAGTTGCAGTACTAAACAACGCAGCTTGAGCAAAGCCCGAAACGGTATAGGGCAGTTCGCGTTTCGACCGGGCAATACGAGAAATGTCCAGTAGTCGCGTATTGCACAGCGTACACTTTTTTATGTACAGTGAAACCGGGATTTGGTACCCCTGGATTGTGTTCTTTCGAGAATTGACGCCGCGCCGTGGGGATACGTGAGAGGTGTTGGGAGGAGATGTGCGGTGTGCACTCAGGCGTGACAAAATAGAGAGAGAAATAGGAGAGAGATGAAACAGGCGAGAGACAAAATAGTTCCGGGACTCTGGATTTAATGTCAAGTTCAGCTTCAAAACCGGCACTAAATCCAGATTCGACTGTATTTTTTCATTCATTTTCTTGATAAATTATCTTTTATCTAACAGGCCGGTTTTTCTTACGGTGACTCTTACAAATAATGCTCGTATTTTTTGATTTTCATATCAGTTTTTTCAATGAAATAGGTTTCATGAATACTAAAGAAAGCTATTTTACGTATAAAAACTAATACGAAAATGAACAAAAATGAGCATTAGTTACAAAAGTAACCGTGCTCCGTACTGACACCATACCCCACTTCCCCCTACCTCCTCATTTTAAGACGCTAGCTGTAATACTTGAACAGTCTAATTGGAATAATTCTAAAATAATATTGACAATAATGTTTCATAATGTAAAATATTACTAAAAATAGGCTCAACAATGTTGACACGCATTTTTCAAAATATTTTACTGTATACTGTATCTAAATGTTTACAATGAATTTAATGTGCTTTGTGATATTTTATAACGTCCGTTTATTTCTAAAGCTATATATTTGAATATTATATTTACCTTTTAGTTTGTGTTCTCTAATAACTATAGAAATTATAGATAAGAATATCTATAGGATTTATAAATAAAGTTAGTTACAGAAAAGAACTTGGAAAATTGTATACAAAGTTTGATATAAAAAAAAAAACATTTTTATACGCAAAAGTGAGAGGAGAATAGAATTCTAATCTCTTGTAAAACTTTGTGACAAATTTTTTTAACTGGTTTAACTTTTTGGTTTTTTGTACTAAAGGATTGTGCGAAAAAAAATTATGAAAAATAGAATGTAACTCTAGAACTGTACAAAAAAAGTTAAGTTTTGCATTAATTTAAATTTCTCATAGACTTAAGTTCAAAGTTAAAATTCTAATTATAGAATTTTTTAGAATGCTTACACAATAAATTTCAAATGTAACATTTTTCAAACCATTTAAATTTTTGTGAATTTTGAAAGTTATATTTAAAATCTGTACAATATGCTGAATCAGATATACAGCACAGGCACACACAAAAATAAAGTTTACAAACAACATAGGGTGAGAATCTGTCGTTTTAAAAACTTCTAGTGTGGCTCAAATTAAATAGTGAACCTTGCATTTAAGGTGATTATATTGAGAAAATTATTTCAGTCGCCTATCTTGAGAGGTTATAGGGGTTTGCTGCGCGCACGCTAACATGATTGAAGAAATCTGACATCGAATTCAGATACCTCAAAAACATATAGGTATTTGTGGTCTAGTTCACCGCACATGACACTTATTGTATTGTGTACCTGTGTAATTATATAAGACAATAGACATGATTAACTAGAGCATAGCTGATAGTTATTTTGTAATTGATATTTATAAATAAGCTGCGAAAATTTATGGATTATAAAAGACTGTCAATGTTTTCAAATTCTAAAGTGAAGGTACGTCTTTATTATTTTTAGGTGCATTCATCAATTAGGTAATTTTTTTAAATTCTGCATTCTTCTCTGTTCGTATTGTTTGTGGATAATTGATAAAAATTGAAGCGGAACAAAATACAAAACAATAAAAAAAGTTTATTGACAAGTTACAATTCTTCGGCATTTTGATGAACACATCAACATCACAGTTCCGCATTAAATAATAATAATAATAATAATAATAGTACTATTTCACAAGGCCTACTTTTTAACTTTATTATAGGTGTACTTTCTCTACAAACTTCAATTATACTCTTGTTCAGTTTTTATATTTTGGAATCTTTTTTCCTCATACACTCATGCACCTGTGACAAATAATAATCTTTTACAAATACCAATATAACACGAAAAGCATTCGTGAGTAAATATTAATTTTACTATCGAAATAACCGTTGAAAATTACCTTTAAAATATAATCACATATCCATTATGTTAACCATGGAAGTATCAGCAAGCATCTTAACGTTCATCCAAAAATAAAAAAGATTCGTATCCTTTTCATCTCCCGTCCACAGTGGATTATGTTCATTCTCTTTAAATAAAGTCAATTTATCATCTGGCAAATGCATTTCAAACAAACGCAGAAACCTCTCACGTTCATCTGCACACTCATCTGTAGCAGATTTACTACCAAAGAGTCTGAGTTCTTTATAAGCTGCAGAATCTTTAATCAAAGAATAATTTATCGCCTCTGGAGAAAAAGGACACAGTCCACAACCCATGAAACCATTCCTAAGACTTTCACTATCATATACGAAATCCACTGCCTGTTTTAAAGCAAAAGCAAAGTCCTCTTTCCTAAATTTCCTTCCAAAATTATCTACGTTCCACTGATCAATGATGTCCTTCCAAACTGATTTCATTGGTCGGAAAAATGCCACGTCCAAAGGCTGAATAATATGTGTGGCATTCGGATGAAGAGGAATTACTTCTATTCTTTTCTCTGCACAAAAGTTACTCAAAGACATTGTCATATTCGAGGAATGTTTGTCGAGGAACAGAACTATTGGAAATTCAAACTTATTTTCTAGAAGCCAAGGATAAACGTCTTCAGTTATGTAATCATAAAATGTCCTGCCATTCATCCATCCATTTTCCGAATTTCCATGAGCCCAGTCATCGGGAATACTGGTAGTTATACTGTAAGGGGTTCTTTGGTATCGAAACATAACCATGGGAGGTGCTAAATTTCCTGCAGCATTGACCGTGAACATGCTTGTTAGACATTCTTTATCATTGCTTTTGGCTAAATTATGAACTGTTTTCGAGCCTCTTTGAATAATGATTTTATCACCCTCAGGACTCAAAAAGAAGGCAGCTTCATCACAGGTGAATATTCTAGATGGGTGGATATCCAAGAGCTCTTTTTCGTCTAGAAGCTTTTTCACTTCAAGGAACCAGTTTTTTATTCTCTCTTCGGACAGAGGTGTTCTTCTTTCTGCAGAGTTTTCTTCAATTTTTTGTGAAAGTTTTGGATGACGACGAATGTATTTTTCATACCAGTGACGACCAGGTCGGCCATCAGAAAATGGTGTTTTCCTCTTGACGACTTTGTTTACTAATATCTGTACACTATCTAAAAGTTGTTGTTTGGTTACAGTAAATCCTTTTGCACTGACATTTGTGAACCAATGTACGAGCTGAGATTCTTCTTTTTCTGTTAATACGAGAGCTGGACCCTTTTTGGCTGAAATCGGAGATTTTCCTGTGTGTTTGTAGAGAAGAGTCGTTCTGGGAATTTGGAACATTTTGCTGGCATTTCGGATGGACATGCCTTTTTTTATTTCTGCTAGGGCATTTTCTACGTCAGCTTCGGTGTATGTCGCCATTCTCGTTACGTGCTTCTTTGTGGTTTTAGACATCTTTCTGAAACATGGAATGTAAAAACTTGAATAAGTTAAATACTTTTTATTTATATGAGAAACCAACGTGCAACATTGTCCTAAATCAGGCCTGCCCAGAGAGGGAAAATTTCGTCGAAACTGCTCATTTACCAGATGGGATTTTTCCACTTCCACTGGCATTTACGCATTCAACTTTACGAGAGCGACCACCGCCTCAAGCCTCTGGAGCTGACCAGAGAGAAATGTTGGTGGAACTCAAACATGTGGTATTTGAGTCGATTTCCCTTTTCAGAGCAGGCCTGTCCTAATTGATGATAGAACAAGTTGATAACTACGTATATCTTGGTGGCCTATTCACTAATGACGAACAGATAGATGGAGAGTTGGATAGGCGTATAAACGAGGGTAAGAAGGTTATCGGTGAGCAGGGCCCATTATCACAAGTAAAAATATACCAAGTAAAGTTAAAAGGACAATACATAATTCTATATTTATACAGACTGTGCTATACGGTAGACCTGGACCTATCAAGAAAAGGATCAGAGTAAAATTAACATGAAATTCCTGCGCATGATGTGCGGCATAACACTGATCGACAAAGTGAGTAATGAGATAATCCTGAAAAAATGTGGTATAGAGGAGACACTAGTTGATATATGTGAAATGAATTCGTTAAGATGGTTTGGGCGCAGAGGCAGACCGCGGAAAGAATCGTTAGAATGTGTGAATGAGACCCTAATTCGAAGAGATATAAGAAGCCACAGAAACACAAGTCCTTGCATGAGAAAATGTATGGACGTGAAGGAAGCTATAGGGGTATTCCAGGACAGGAAGGTGTGGCGACAAATAGTTTATAAGAAATGCATGAGAAAGAGAGTCAATGGAGCGAATGACGTCTTAAATTAGAGACATTGGATACTAATGGGCCCGAGTGGAAATCTTTACATGATGACTTGGTGAGGCTCTTCACTTGGGGTGATCGCTAGATGGATTGGTCAGTACCCTGGATCGGAGCAGTGTTGCGGAACGATCGTGTTGTTTAAATAAATAACACGGGAATTCTAGATCAGTCTAAAAATCTATACCCCCTCCACACATTACTCCCTTCCTCACCGAGTAATTCACGCTTACCCCGAAAGGGAAATGGCTTAATGGTATAATGGAAAACCATGCTCCTGAATTGATGAAAGTAACTTTATAAAAGGACAATTCTAAAAATAGTGTATGATGAACAGGAGTCAATAAAAATGGCTTTCCTTATTTCCTTAATCGTTTTATCAGCAATTTTTCAACCTGCAATAATTGTTATCGCATTTTTTAAACTAAAATAAATATTATCGCATTTGTATGCTAAAATTAAACCAGAAGAATAATGGTTTAAAGTTACTTTAATATTTAACTGGATCGATTTCAAATCAGGCAGGTTCTCTCTTACGAAAATAAACTACTTGTCACGCCAAGTAGTATCTGCACTTCAATTTGCACAATCTCTCGATAAAGAAATAGGTAGTTTGTATAAAAAATTAGGCAAAACGAATATTAAATTAGTAATTCAAATTTTCTATCTAAATTCTGGTGAGGTTCATTGGCTTCTTTCTAGGATTCCTCACCTTTCCCTGATAATTCAAATTTAAGTACCACAATTCTAATCTTGTAATATTTATAATATATGTGGAATAATTATAAATGGAATGAAACAATTTTAAATAAATTTTTTTAAATGTATTATCCTTGACAGATATTCAAAGTACCTCTTACAGAAATTTCCCGAATTTTGCGAGTTATTTTTTTCTAAATCCCTGACTTTTCCTTGATTTTCCCTAACCAACAAAATTCCCTGACTTTTCTCAGACATATAGATTTCCATAAACTGCTGTCCCTATATTTCGAAATCTGCCGAAAAATTTAATAACAAAGCAAAATTAACCTGTGCCCGAAATGGCCTAGCTCCAAGAAAACTCACAGGATGTGTTTCCTATAACAAGACAAACTCAACAAAAAATTAGGAAACAATGTAATTGTGAGTTTTTTGTAAAAATATACTCGACAGAATCTGAAAACAAAATTTGAATATCTGAATTAGGACCAAAATTAACCAAGTTTAAAGAAGAAATTTGTATATTTTAATTCTGGGACTTCAAGTATAGAACCTGCCTGATTCCATATGGATTCGGTCATTCCTTAATTGAATATCTGGGCTAATCAAATTTTTTTTAACTGTAAATATAAAAAATATACACGTACTTTTTCGATGTAAGAAAAATTTGAATTTTGTTTTTCAAAAAAGCACCAATTTTAGTTTTGTAGGCCAAACCGTTTTTGTGGTCATGAGAAGTTTTTTCCGAAAATTGAATTTTTGCATTTTTTTATAAACAGCGACAGATTATACAAAACGCTATGCATTTTTTTTTACGAAAAACACCTCTTACTCTTTTATGATGTCTCGCATCATTTGCGAGAAAAATGAAAGAATTCAATTTAAAAAATGCTCGTAGCCATAAAAATTTCTTGACCTTACAGAATGTCTTATTTACAATTATAAATACACATTTGATTTGTATATTGGATAAATAAAAAAATTGATTCATCCATAAAATCAACTTTCCATGTTTTTAAAATTCAGCTGGAAAGAAAAAGGCGAATTTAATAGAAACCCTCACTTTCTTTATCTTAACCAATAAAGATGCAAGATATTATAAAAGGTATTTTTTGTAGAACTTTTTAAAATCATCAATCTTTTGTCAAATGGGCCTTTATAAAGAAAATACGAAAATCCAATTTTTCGAAAAAAACTTCCTGTGGCCACAAAAATGGTTTATCCGACATAAAACTCACAGGATTTCTTTCTTATGAAAGTTCAAATTTAAGAAATATATAAAAAGACGTTGTAAGAAACATTAGAAATATTGCAACTAATTCCTACTGGTGACTTTGCGAATCAATAAACAATTTTTTAATAAAAACTTTAAAAAATCACGGCCAATAAAAAAATTCACGGTCATTTCCTGGGGTTTTATGGTCCCAAAAAATTCCCGGTCTTTTCCCGGCCCTTCTGTGAATAATTAAACATATTTTTAGACATTAGTTTTAAAGACATTTAACATTCAGTGCACATTACACATTTAATATTTTTAATAAAATTGTATATTAGCTTGAGATTAGTGAAAATGACCAAATGAAGTTTGATTTAAGTAAGTATAAATTCAATGCTACATTTACTTTAAAAAATGAAAAGCATCGTTATTTAATTTAATATTACCATTTTTTAAACAAATTTAAGCACGTTGAAAAAAAATTCCATGACTTTAACTGACCAACAAAGATCCCTGCTATTTCCAGGTTTTACAGGTGAGTAGATATCCTATAGCCTAAAGCAATTTTTTTTTGAATAGTGGACAAAGATAACATTCTAAAGTTACGTTTTATATGTCATTTATTGTAAAAAATGTTATAGAAAAACTATAAAAAATAGTTTTGAGAACAATATTGTACAATAAAAAGAAATATTATATTGATTCTCGGTGTTTATTGCAGTTATAAAAAATAATTTGGGTATAAAAAAATATTTAAAAATAATGAATACAATATCGTTAGAGTGAATAAGAAATTAAAGGCAAATAATACAATATGAAATACTATATATATTAGGGTGATTTTTTTTGGCTTTTTTGTTCAATACAACTTGGCACCCCTAAACATTATTCCTTTTGCCGAGAAAATGACCTCTGACCTTTGAATGTTATTGTAAATATCTGAAAAAAATCTGAGTGCAATATTAAATTGTAAAGAACACAATTCATATGCGCCAGAAATAAATAATGAATAAATATCGTCAATTTAATTAGGAATAGTAATTTTTGTCTTAAAATGACGTTGAGCGACCTTTGAATGTTATTGTAAAAATTTGAAAAAAATCTGAGTGCAATATTGTATTGTAAAGAAGACAATTCATACGCGCCAGAAATGAATAATCAACGAATAGCGTCAATTTAATTAAGAATAGCCATTTTTCCCTAAAATGACCTTGACAGACCTTTGAATGTTATTGTAAAAATCTGAAAAAAATCTGGGTGCAATATTAAATTGTAAAGAACACAATTCATATGCGCCAGAAATAAATAATAAAGATATAACGTCAATTTAACTAAGAATAGCCATTTTTGTCTTAAAATGTTATTGTAAAAATTTGAAAAAAATCAGATTGCAATAATTTTACAGTTATTTAAATAATATACATTTGTTCAAGTATATATTTTACCTAAAAAAAGCAGGAGAAACATTTTATCTCACTAAATTTTCGACAAATTTTAATACTTTCAAGCACTAGAAGAAGCAGTATTTGTTGCAAGTTGTCAGTGACTATCGCCTTCGATTTCCAGATGCTAAGAAGAAAAAACTAGCGATGAAGAAATAAACATTAACGCTCAATTTATACCGGCCCTCAAAACAAAAAAGTTAGAATAAGGTAATAATGCATTTTGTCCTCTCTACTAATAAAAAACACACCAAATCAGTAAAAAAATCATTTTGACACAATTTTAATTTGTTTAAACATTTAAGAGTATTCTTAAAAAGCAAAGTGGAACATAAGAATATTTCAATCTTTCGAAAAATAGCAAAAATAAAACATGTACACACAAAAATTGTCTCAACAATTAAAATTTGTTTAAACATTTACGAGTATTCAAAATAAACAATTTAGTACGTAAAAATATTAAAACTTATCAAAAATTTAGTGAGATAAAATGTCGCTCCTGCTTTTTTTTAGATAAAATATATACTTGAACAAATACGTATTATTTAAATAATTGTAAAATTATTTCAACACATTATTTTATTGCTATCGTTGATTAAAAGTCTATAAAATACGTTCAATTCGCGAGTTAACTTTAATAACAAAAATTTTAACAAATATATATATATATTATTATTATTATTATTATTTCTACGTACAAAAATCTACAAATACGCTAAACATGGAATTAAATCTTTAAACTCACATTACTTTTAGGAAAATACGGAGCTTAAAATTGATACGGAATATGTATTCGTACACATCAATTTGTCATGTACGTTTATCTGACTGCCTTGAAAGATAAATAGAATAGATATACAAATTTTGTGCCGTTTTTTTTTATGACATGACGTCATGCGCAAATAAAATTTTATAGAAAAAAATAACTAAATATTTATTGCCTGTTTCTAGACAAAAACAAAACAAATACAATTTCAATATCTTTTTTAATATCTACACCAGAACAACACCTTGACATAAATTGCGCCTTGCTTTCCTTCATTCCACGTAAAAGTAATGATCAAATCGATTTCATTGCACTACTAGCGACAATTGAGAAATTTAAATTTATATTTAAAATTCTAGAACACCCTAATATTACATATTAAATTACTTTCGCAGAATAAAATGCTTTTTTTGCTACATTATATGAAAACAACTAATTGATAAGTTTCATACGTCAAACATTAGGTTCGTGATCATCTGTGATAGGTACCCTAATTCGACCACCTTAATAATGTTCAAAAAATGTAGTTTCATGTTTAAAGAAATATAGAATCTTGAAGAAAATTCCTTTATGAATAAGGTTTTGAGTATCGCTTTCAGCTACTATTATTTAAATAGTAAGTGTATAATTTTGAAGCAAGCAATGTTTACTAACCTCTCTTCTAAGAGCCACGTTGCACTGGTAGAATCAGTTGGATCATGGTCTGAATGAAAGTCGTTTAATACTGTTCATTTGAGTCACGGAGTATAATAATGAGACTGACCACGCTGTAGAAACTGCTTCATTTTTTGACTGCGGTATCTGCATCTCAATTGGCAGGATCAGTCGTGACTAAAGTAGTGGCTAGTGGCGCGAGCGCACTGCGCCCTACTATCTCTTTTTCTCCGGCAAAGAAAAAAGAGATACCAAATCGTACTGCACATGCGCCACTCTTTTAGTGATGGCTTAGCCTGTCTATTAAGGTTGCACTTGCCGCAGGAAATACCTATGAATGGAGATCGGTCTCATTATTTATTATTCCGTGGTTGAGTAAAGGTAAAAGATACCAGATGGAGCCATCTGCTGGGTTATGTTACAGAGGGTACCTTCTGTAGGTTATGTGACAGTCTAGACCAGCGATTCCCAAACTACTGCCGACGGTCATGTCCCCGACCGCGGTCGGGGGAAACCACCCCGGGCCGGGCAGCCGC
>JAABKJ010011476.1:0-10734 GCA_011634705.1 Andricus grossulariae
TCTGTCCTGGCATACTTCTCTAGCTTCCTTCACGTCCATGCATTTTTTCATGCAAGCTTACGTGTTTCTATGGCTTCCTATGTCTTTTGGGATTAAGGTTTCATTCACACATTCTAACCATTCTATCCGCGGTCTTCCTCTGGGCATACCGCCATTTACTTTAACTATATACACTTGTTTTGTTAGTCCTTTATCTTTCATTATTTCAACATGTCCGAACTATCCAAACTGATTCATTTCCCATGTGTCAACTATTGTCTCTTTTGCATCACATTCTTTGAGGATTATTTCATTTCTCGATTTTTCCATCAGTGTTTTCCCGCAAATTGTGCGCAGAGGTTTCATGCCAATCACGGTGAATGTACTCTTATCCTTTTCTTCTTGGTTCTTGGACAGGTGTAAGTAGGCTACCAAGATATTTATATGTTCCTATCAGCTTGTTCTAATCTCTCATAATTCAGGACAATGTTGCACATTCTTTTTTCACCTTTCCCTTCAAACATTATGATTTTTGTTTAATTCTTGTTAATTTTGAGGTCCATGTTCTTCATGCTTGAATTTAGTTTGCTCAACATTCTTTGCTAGTCTTTGATTGATTCTACTATAACAACCTTGTCACCTGCGAAATCTAACCCACGTACACTCGCTTTGTTACCTGCATGTATTGTTTCTATTGCTTGTAGGAGCCATCCATTGACTCCGTACTCTTTGAGGACTTCCCCAAGTTTACCTCAATCCACCTTGTCAAATGCTTTTTGCTAAGTCAACAAACGCACAAAAAACTTTATTTTCTACTTCCAAACTTTTTTCTGTGATCTGTCTTCAGCTCAATATTTGATCCGTACATGATCTTCCTGGCATAAATCCACTTTGGACTTCCCATATATTTTCTTCTTTCATTTTTATTACACTGCGGACAAGTATTTTTGAGTATCTTTTACTTACGGTACTTAATAAGCTTATACCTCCGTAATTATTGCAGTTGCTTTTATCTCCCTTTGTGTTGTATATTGGTACGATAATCGCTTTTCTTTACTCGTCTGGGACATTGCCTATCTGCATACATAAATTTATCAATTCGCACTGCCTATGAGATATGTACTCGCCAACGTATTCAATCATTTCAGCGCTAATATTGCCTACACGAGCAGCCTTACGGTTTTTTAAATACATTCTATATTTATTTTTATGTTCATCTAATTAATGAAATACATTTTTACAAAATAATAAGAATCATGATTTTATTTCACATATTGAAATTTCTCTTACCTTAGGTTCATGTTTTTACAAGTTTTGAATGTAAGTCATGATTTATTTTTTAATTCGCCTTATTATAATTATATTAATGATATTATTATTGACTAATGATGAACGAAAACTTAATTGATTAAATAATCGTGTAATTAAAAAATCTTCATAATAATTGAATAAATAATGATGGATTTATCATTTATGATCATATTAATTATAAATTTAATCATTATTGTTGCATAATTATCTGCAATCATATTCTTTTTAATCATTATTATTCACTAGATCTTCAATACTTCTTGTATTATTATTGTTTACTATTACTTGTTTTGATTCAGCAGTGGAATTACTTGTCATTCAATACAATGTACATGTTAGTCATACCAATCAAATTCTATAAATCAGGCCATTTACTTTTTTCCAAGACCAAATTGCAAAATAAAAATGCAATGTTTCCTTTTCTTCTTTTAAGTTTATACGTAGTCCTATTCGTTTGAAATTTTTGTTTGTATTATAAGAACCAAAGATTATCTACTTTATATAAAAGGACCATTCTTAATTTTTTAGAAAATTTCAATTTCCATCTTTTAGTAAATGTCTAAACCAACCATTTAACATGCTATTTCAAATTGTCACTTGTGCAAGGGTAATTGTAAATACGGCTATTTCACGTTGTAATATTCATTAAATTCTAGAAGGAATGTGTTCACTGTTCAGAGTTCACATGATGCATGTTCAATGATGAATCCATCCATTAGCTTCTTTCCGTGACTGAATTGAAACATAAAAATAAAATGCTTATCTTCGAAACCTGTTTAAACATGAACTTAAATTAAAAGACTTTTTGAATATATGACAGAAAATCATTATTATTAAGGGTGTGCAAAAAATTCGAAACTTCGAGTCGAGTCGAGCTCAAGCATGCTCGAAATTTCGAGTCCTCGAAATTTTCGAGAACTCGAACGGCTTCGGGTACTCAAAAGTTTCGAGTACTTGAACAGTTTCGAACTACTCGAAAGTTTCGGGTTCTCAAGAATTTCGAGTTCTCGAAGACATTCGATTTCTCGAAGACATTCGAGTACTTAAAAGTTTTGAGCTGCTCGAAAGTTTAGGGTTCTCGAAGCTCTTGAAATTAACGAGAATTTCTTAAAACTCGGTACCAGGGGGTTTCTCGAATTGCTAATAGTGATTTTAGAATCAAAAGTAAGAATTCGGGATATTTTGTCGAAAACGGCGATTAATTTTTCAGAATTTCAATAAATTGACAGATGAACTGACGGATTTCCATGAGACTCAGTATACTAGAGTTTTTTTCAGGCTTCTGATAATAAATTCAGTCGAAATTTTGAAAAAATTTATTATATTCAGAAATGTCGTCAGTTTATTGAATTTTTCACAGAATTTGGTAATCGTTTTGGATAAAAAATCTTGAATTTTCATTTCAAAATTGCTTTCAGCAAGGCGAAAAAACTCGTAGTATCGGGTTTGAGAAAATTCCCTTTAATATCAAAAGTTTCGAAAACCGGAAAATTTCGAGCCATTTTTCCATTGATCTAATTAGTAGCTCAAGTCATGTGTTAATGATATGAATATTAACAGACTTTGAGATTACATTTGGGCTATCTTCATTTTGCACCAATATCAAACTTTTGCCGTTTGTTGAAAAATTCTTTAATAGAAATGTCTATATTATTTTTTACAGATAGATTTCGCTCACGCAACGGCCAAAGTTCGATGGCAAGGGAGGCACCCCAAGGTAGTAGTAGTAGCAGTAGTACGATATATTTTATGGCCAATGACCGAGAATAGCCATTTATTGTCAAAATTTCCCAGCCACCATCGGTCATTGTTGTCTAATAGGCCAGTCGGTAGGGGAACGATCTTATGTTGAATCTAAAACTTTTTAAACTTTGCAGTTACATACAAGATTCTTCTCCGAATATTTAGGTTGAGTTTTAATTCTGTCAGAGGTCAGAAACATGTAAGATTTTTAGAAAAACACATTTTATTGAATGTGTGCTCGAAAAAACTAATATTTCTGCAATGCAAAAAAATTTCGGTATTTTTAGACGACAATTCCAAAATTTTCTCAGCAAATAAGAATTAAAAAAAAAAAGAAAAGAAATTCGATTTGTTTTTTAATCAGGTCAACATTGATCCGTGCCACCGGGGTTTTGAAATTAACACAGGCTCTTCAGTCGGAAAAGCTCGTTTGTTGAAAACATAGAAAAATGCCCGAAAAAGTGCCCGGAAATGCCCCAAAAAATGCGAAATAACAGTTTTATGTCAAATTCGTGCTAGAGACAGTATTTTTTGAAACTTTTTCAACACGAATTCTTTCATTCGATGAGTGACAAGTGTGAAAGTATTTTCTAACTAAGTTTGAATGACGCAAACAATTATTAATGATTTGAACAATTTTTTTCGTTTTCAACCCCTGTGAATCGTAAAGAGTTATTACTTTATTAAATTAATTACGCATGTAACGAAAATTGAGAGTAATATATATTTTTTAGAGATATTGGGTAATTATCTAAATAATTTTCTTTTGTTTCGAATGTGTTTTACCCTTTAAAATAGTAAAAGGTTACTATTTTAGGGAATTAACAGTGCAGCTAATGAATGTTAAGAGTGATATTTATAATGATAAGACAGTTTTGCAATTATTTATACAATGAATAATCATTCAATTACACCTTTTTATAGGAAAGGTAATAAAAATTCTTGTTTTTTACATTTTTATCAGAGACAGTATTATATTTGTGTAAAATTTGACCCGTGCCACTTTTTTGGTCAAATATTCACGTTTTGAGACCCTTGGTACCCGAAAAACGGGTTTTTACTGAAGGTTAAGTTTGTTAGCCAGCTATTTTGGATACAGATTCAAGAAGGTCAAAAAAAAAAAAAAATGTTTTTTAAAAGCCCTACATGATTATCTTATCTTCATTTTGCGGTCAATATGGTATAAAAAAATTTCAGAGCGAGGCACAGAAATAAATATAATATCTACTTTATATAATAGAGTTGAACTTAACGTAGAAAAGCTCGCAATTTTTACAAATGATCGCGCTAGGGTGGCCCGTCCCGGGGGCGGTTGGGTGGAAAAGGATGAGAAAGTACCCGAATCAATTGGATCCCGGCGTTGGCAGGAAGGATCTCGATGGACGGTATACCCAAAACCACAGAGAAGAAGAAGAGAGAGCGAAGCAGGAAGGTGACAGGAGAAAAGAGTTGAGGTTGATTTGTAGTTTCTTTTAAATTTATTTGCTGAGTGACTGCTATAAGAGAGAAGGCTCTGCATGTAGCGATCTCCCTGGCGCAAGGAAGTGACTAGTCACGAGCAAGTGTCAAGTCCCAAGTCACGATCCTACACAGAGCGTCGGTATTTATGTGCTAGAGGCGCGAGAGCTCAAACGAAGAAGGGAGCGGCTGCTGGCCCGCTGAATGGCCCTGACTCTCGCAACGGAGTCGCAACGCAGCGGTGTGGACTCCGTACCACGTGCTGCCTCTTTCCAACCTCGAGCGCCTCGCGCCATCTTTATTACATTTAACGAAACTTTATTTAAAAAATTTAAAACAGTGAAAACTAAACTTTATGATTTTTGTTAATACAGAAAACTCCTCAATCGCTAAAATTAGTACATTACATAAAATAGACCTAAAAATAACATTTTGAGCTTTGAAAAACCGTTATGTAGAATCTATCGCGTAATAATTATTATTTACATTTATATACAGTGGGTTCGGAAAGACCCGCATATAATCCGTCCGTATAGTAAAGTATTCGATGGTTGAATTTTAAACTAACGACTAATTGGTCACGCTTGTACCTCATTCACACATTGATTAAAAACAGAAAAATTCCCCTTTTATAGTCAGGCTGTTTCTTGTTTAAAAATTCTAAGCGATGAAACCTTACGTCGCTTAATTAATTTTCAAATTTGAAATTTAAAATGTAAAAAAAGGTGACGCGTCGACTTAAGCCTTAATGGCTATGCGAAGGAGAGAGAGATAAAAAAATGGAAGAACGTTCTGGGCCATTGGCATGTGATTTCCATTTCCTGCTCTTGGCGTCATCACGTGCGTGAAAATTTTCCACCGGCACAGCTGCATTGGTGGGCGCACCAGTCCCGTAGTTCGACAATGGGTTGTCGTGCCATAGCGTCCTCGGAAGGAATGATATATTTATCATATAATTATATATAGAGGAGACACAAGCTCGTTTGTCGACACCATTAGGAAGCAATTAGCACGGAAAGATTTTCCACTTGAGTTTGTGTTTGCAGAACGCGAGCGGGGAATTTTCGTGACTCATCGCTTTCTTTGTGGTTCTCAATATAGGCATACTGGCCTATATCAAGGGTTGCGCACAAATGTAGAGGAAGTACAAAGACCGAACGCTGGGCGAAGCGTGAGATAAATATATCATCAAGCACAAAGTGTGAGACCCAACAGACGCCAACCCTAGGCGCGCTCAAACTTGCGAGTCGAGCACGAAGGGCGTGATGAGAATATGCTCATAATTCAGTATTTTGCTGTTTTGAAAATCATACCCTAATTGTTTAAATGCAAATAATTTTTTCAAACTAGAGTTTCCTTAATCTTTCCAATGAAAAGGAGCAAGAAAAAGCAACTGTTTAAATACTCGCAAACTGTCTCTAAGATATATCTACTAACCAATAAGAATACTTTCAATATTAGTTATTTGTGTCATGCTTTCTAACAGATCTTTTCTCCCCGTGAAAAAAATTCATAAATCTTTTCTTGTCTGAATGAACTAGTTGCTGCGGACGAAGATATTCCCGGTCTATCAAGCGAACAATGCGACAGAATTCGAGCAGGAAGTATCGTTTCTATAATGATTGAAGGTAGAACTTATATCGAATATGGAATACTTGAAAGGAGTATAAAGCGCCAATGGGATCCGCGGATAGCCAATGAAGATGAAATATCACCTCCCGCTAGAGAACGCGTGTTTATAGAACTTATTAAAACTCTTCCTCTAACAGAATTACCAGATTGTAGTAAAATTTTCCATGCACAACTCCCACGTCGCATTATGTCAGAAACAAGTACAATGAATCCAAGGTCCCGAATTTACATATATCACGCGCGTTATTTTTATTATGCAAATCTGATAACTGCACATCCAAGTATGACAAATCCTAATAGAAGTTTAGTCCATGTTGTCGGTGAACATAATCCCGGTGACTATCGAGCATTTCATGGGGTGCTACGAGTTCGGGACCCCACAAAAGTTCCTAAGTGGGTTTTAAGACAGCTACCAACATGGTGGAATGACGAAATTCTGCCACAGTTACCATAAAAAAATGTCTTACCCAAATGTGTCTTGTTACGATTTATAATTGGACAAAAATATTATCAAATAAAAATCTTATTCTCTGTGAATGACTCTCGCTCGATCTTATTTCAATCTCCTGTATATTATACATATATATATATATAATGTCTTCATTCTTGTGTTTATATTTCTTCATTTTATTTATTTATATATTTGCCACATTATTATTTGCGTAAATCAAGAAGGGAATTTGAGCCCTTTATTCTAACTCAAAAAACTAAAGAACGCAGTATTTATAAGCGGAAATATAATCATTCCATCAAATTACTGAGAGCAGTTCTTCAACAATATAATAGAATAATACATACGTTCAGACGATATTCACGATCTATGTTCACTCTTCACAAATTTTCAATTATTATTTTCGAAATCAGTAAGCGTTGAAGTATGTTTGAAAAAAAGCATTACTGAAATTTAATTGAAAGTGAAAATTATACTTAAGGGGGTCTTGTAGTTTTGAGCCACGGTTTCGGGTCTGTTTCTGGAAATTTACTGCAAAGAAACTACACATGATAACTGAAAAAGGGTTTGTCGCTATTTATTGATACATACCCAGTCTCCAAAAAAATGGCGTTAAGAAAAAATTGTTTCCACATGCGCAGCCTTACAGCTTATTTTCCTAATTCTGAATGATTTATCATAAACTCTTGAAAAATATTCTAATAATTCAGGAAGACACTTCGAAGTTTCAAAAATGTTAGAAAAATTATGAAAAGTTTGAAAGTATTTCAAAAAATTCAAAACAAAATGTAGATTTTTGAAAATTTTCAATCTTTAAAAGAATTCTAAAAGGATTCGTGCGATGATGACAAATTTTCTTTTCAGATTCCCGCGAAAATTTTTAATAATTTCTCATTTTAACAAACTAATTTTGAGAGTAAGGATAAAAATATTTTCAAACATTTTAAAAGGTTTACAAAAATTACAAGGAGGAATCTGGAAGATTTGAAGGAAATTTTCTTCACTTTTACAGAATTGAATTTTTTTTGTGCAAAATTCGAATAATTTTTAATAATATTCAATACCTGTGAAAAAACTTCAAAAGATTCCTAACCATTTTTTGAAATATGTGAAAGATTTTGAGACAATTTCTTTCATACAGAAAGATTCCTCAAAATCTTAGGAATAATGTAAACAATTTAAAGAAATGTGTGAAAGTTTATTTCTGTTTGCAAAATTGTCCTTTCTGGGTTGATAATGCAACTGTTTGGTTACAAATTAATCTGTTCTAGTTGAGGATTCCAGTATTTTCGTGGAAATTCGTGTTTTTTTTTAAAGCAACTGCCTTTATTACTATTACATTTTTTATTGAAAATTTACCTTTTTTGGTTTAAAAGTAAAATACTGTCACGTCCCGCGACTTTTATAATAATAATAAATGATTATGAACAATAGATTATAACTACATAACAATTATATTCAATAGACTATAACTAAATATCATTTACATTCAATATATTATGACTACATAACATTTATATTCAATAATAAAACAACAAGCTGAATGATAATATCCAAAATCCAATTATTATTGTCAAAATCATATTATAAACAAACATAATATTGTTAAGATTATTCGTGAAGATCAGATTTGTAAGAGCCAACCCAATAGACCAAGATGAGCTGTACGCATCAACTTTCGCACAAAAAACAGGCACACGCTATTCAAGAAGACATAAATTAATCAACAAGGCAACCAGAGAAGCTAACTGCATTTTCAATCTCATACGCTTACACAATGCTGGTATCTATAGCATTTACACAGCGCAGTAAACGAAAATGAGCGATACACACAAAATCTTTCATAACTAACACAAAAAACTGGCACACAACAATTAAAGGGCCATAAATTAATCAGCAAGGTAAAAACTAGCCACACTTTCAATCCTATACATTTACAAATGCTAGTATCCAGTGGCCTACATAGAATTTGCAGAACGAACACAGAAAGGTGTCACATATTAATTGAAACGCTATTAATTAATCAGCAAGCCAACCTTAAGAACAGACCAGGTTTTCAGACCCACACGTTTACAACATGATGGTACCTACACTACGCATCTAAATGATGTGAGCATCTTGACCTACTTATTTCTATGCAACGGACACCAGCATCTTCAATAGAAAAGCAATAAATATTTTCATCAAGATGATAGCCATAGGAGGGTGAGCCTCGCATAAATAATACACGCAAACTTATGCCCTTCTACGCATTAGAATACTTCGTCATCTAGGATGTACACCATATATTTTGGTAATTGCCGCATTCTCCATATTTGGGTACATCAAGATTCCTCATTACTGATTGGCTATCGTATTAGTTACCCTCTTGGACCGGGAAGGGATATAATACATATAAGCTACTGGGACACTTTCCATATATGGGTATACCTCGGATAATTAGACCCCTACCACTCTTTTACATAATCGATCATCAACGCTCATTGAAACAAAGATTAATACCTGCTTCTAAAAACACTCAACCCTATGGAAATTTTAGGAGGGATCTTGCATATTAATGCAGCAGATTTGAAAGCAGAAAATCAGTTTAGTCTACACCAGCTTCTGTCTAGTTTAAGTCACAGTTCTAGAAGGTCTAGAACAACACCCAGTACGACGACCATCGAAACCCTAAACTCCGGTCTAAAGTACTCGGCCCGTCAACCCAGTAGCATCGGTTCATTCGGTCTTCATATTTTAACTTCTGTGCGAGCATCTTTATTTAAATAAAAAGGAACATCTGCCACGAAAAGACGACGAGGACCAAACCTGTTGGCTGTGGTTACCTCCTACGGGCCCCCATACAGGGTCTCGAGGACTACAAGATGAGGCATCTTCCTCTGAACAAACGAGAGGATGTATGAGAGTCGACACCCCGAGCCAACTTGCAAGTAATTATTTAATATTTTATTAACTTTATTCTTTACTTGTTTGATTAACTAGTCATCCCTGTTTAAGGTGGACTAAGATTAAACAAATTGATTAATTTCTTTTAGTCGGTAGTTATCCTCATCCCAGTTTTCTAGTTTCTTAATTAGAATCGAAAACGAGGAATTGTCTTATTTTATTTATTGCTTTATTAATTGCTTCCTTATAGATAAAATATTCAACATTATTCTAGAACATATTTGATGACGTATTACATTTTGTGTTGTAAAAAAATTATATCGCAAACGTGTTGATTATAATGTAGAATTTTCCAGAACTTTGTAGCATCACATGCTGCAATATCGAGTAATATTGTGTAAAAGTCTCCAAAAATTTGGTAAAGGGGGTAAGTATCTATAAAACGAGCTATGCGCTTAGTTTCTAGAATATTCCTAATGACGTCATCAACTTCTACTGTGCAATTTTTTTGGTAAACAAGTTCAAGGTCATTTCTCATGACGCATTGCATTATGCGTTGCAAAAAAAATGATATCCCAAACGTGTCTATTATAATGTAGAATCTTCAAGAACTTTGTTGCATCATATGATGCAATATCTGACAACATTGCGTAAAAGTCTCCCAGAAATTTGGTAGAGGGCTCTGTATGACATCTTGTTTTGTCTACATAAAAATTTGATTTATTACTTCCCTATAGACATGTCTTTATCTAAAATCCCAGTGTTAATTTATTTAATGCGCATTTAACTCGCGAAAAACATTCTGCAGTCTAGAAACTTCTAGAACTTTAGGATGAAGTGGCAGATATATTATTAGAGAACATTCTACAGTGTAAGTGGTTTATACCCGTGCTAAGTTTTTAAAATATTTTGATGACGTCATTCTGAATTCCTACCCTACCAACATTGATACAGGAGGGGTACTGGATCAGGGGTGCTGAACCTCTTTTAGAAGAGGGCTATTAAGCCAAATCTATCTATTTAGATGTGGGATACTGGACCACTAATACAGGAGGGCTTCTGAGGCACTTTTACAAGAGGAAGATGAATCTCTACTTCGTTGACATCAAAACCAATCCACAACTATCACAAAAATAATATGGCGCAATTGTAAGAGCCAAATTTGTCTGAGCAACTTTTCTACACGTTTCTAGAAAATTTCAAAAACATTCTACATGTAGTTTGATAATAATAATCTGAGGATATATAATAATGCATAATTATTTAACATGTGT
>JAABKJ010011477.1:0-10733 GCA_011634705.1 Andricus grossulariae
TATTTTCAGTTTAAATCATAAAAAAATAACGTTGAAAATAAACAAATTAAATTTATGGAGAAACGACACAAGTTGCAGTAAAATGTATAATAACAACATTTTTTGTATAGGATGCACACTTTTTTATAATTATAAAAACAAGACAAGGAAAATACGTATTTTTCAATACCAATTTATATTGCGAATTGTGAAAATATAAAATTATTGAAATGATAGATTTTTCAGGGTAGCTGTGGATAAAAATTAGTGCAAAATAAGGAAAAAGTCTTGAAGTAATCAAGAAAAATAACATTTGTACATTATTTTGCAGAATCTGAATAAGCAGTACCAGCTTGAGTTACAGAAATAAATATGATATACATTTGATATAATAGTGTTGAACATAATGTAGAAAAGTTGAGATTTTTTACAAAATCGAGTCCGAAGCACGAGATACGTGATGAGAGTGTGTTCGTTAAAGCCAAAGGAGCGAGATAAATATAATATCAAGCGCGAAGTGCGAGAACCAACAGTCGCGCGCCCTAGGCGCGCTCAAACTTGTGAGTGAAGCGCGCGATGAGAATAATTAATTTCAAGATTTCAATAATTTTCTTCTATTCCTTTTTAAATTTCTTCCTCAAATTTCTTTTGTCACTGTCTGCATCATTTACAATGCATATTATTATATTCTGTGTATTATTATTTTCATTTAAAATGCTTTTTAATAATGCTAAACCTTGTATACAATCTCTGTCATGATTTCTTAAAATTTTTTGATAATTTCTCTCCATTTCAAGTGGCGTTAAATTAAATTTTAGAATTATTAGGTATTTAAATTAAAATCAATAAATATTTGTTGGAAATAATTTTTTTTTTCAAACATATACTCAAGAAAGTCAATTTGTGCAACATCATTGCACAACAAGAGTTAAAATGAGAGAAGTTTGTTTCTAAAGAACAGTGCAATCAGCAAAACTCGACCTATATGTTTTTCTGAAAAGGAATTTTTCAAATGCATTTATTGAATACTTGCAATCCTTACAAAAACTAACAACTCTGAACTGAACTCCTGAAAAACGGGTAGGGATGTAGTTCCACTCATGGCTTCCCTTTTTCCAGTATGGCCTTTTCATAAAAAATGCTACCTCTAGAATACTGGTACTGGGATATTGTTGTATTTTCACTTTAAAACATAATGAAAAGCAAGACCACTGGAAAGGGGGTAAGAGTATATTCCTATACTCAGCCCTATCTTATTTGTCAGATATAGCCTCTTTGACAAAACACGCTACACCCTAAAATCGGTAGAGTTATTTTACACTTTTTCTAACATCGCTACTCAAAAAGTATACAGTAGAGCAGCTATAATTAAGAGAAGGGCTACTGGAAAAGAGGCAAAGATGTGATCTTACTCAACCCTATCTTTTTTCCAGTATAGCCTCATTAACAAACTTAGAGCCTCTTTCTGCATTTTTATTTTCCAAATGTAGTTTATTTTTAGTTTTAACCTTGAAAATGACTTTTTTGGTATTTTTATTACCACTTTCTTATAGAGAACGCATGAAAATTCCTGGATTTATGAGTTTTAAAAAATATCGGAAGTGTTCGCCTTCCATAACCTTATTACAGAACTTTTCGAAAATAGTATACCATTTTTGCCTAATTTTCACGCTTTCAACTTTTTTTAATTGATTTTTAATAGATTCTGAAATGTTTCGTGCTGCAATTCAGAGGTGCAAATCTTAATATTCCTATGTCACTTTGGCTATCATTAACTGCATTTAAAAACCAAATTCACGCCAATATGTTAACTCCATCTAAAGTTTGAGTGGAATCCCACATAGTACACTTTCCGAAAAAACCTGGTCTCTTCTTAGGACTTCGTCCAAGTGGCTGGGAGAAAAAACCCGGTCTGCCCTAGGTTTGGACCTATACTTAGCCATGTCCGTCGCAATTTTTTGGTTTAAAAAAAATGACATAAATTGTACAAATTTGTTACGGATGATTTAGTATTTTCAATGAAAATAGTGTTTATTAATAATATAATCCAGCATAGTACTTTTTGAATTTTTTTTTAAATTGGGATTTTGAGACAATAGCCAATAATAATTAAAATCTGCTTAACAATGCTTAAAAAGAATGTGCATATAAAAAACATTCCATGGCGATTAATCTCAGTTGCGAGAAAAAGTAGCACCCAGCGCTGCACATCCACCAAATGCGGAACTTATCGCCTGCTCCATCTTAAATTTGCTTTGAAACATGTTGGTCCCTGTAGCAATATATAAAAGGACGGAGAAAGAGTGAAAGGTTAATTGGTTTTAGTTGACTCTTTGCTTTTTCTCCCTCGTTTTTCTTTTGTTATATATTTGCCTCTAATGAGCCGGAAAAGAGGTAGTTGGAAATCTACTAGAAATTTTTATTCGTGAGCTTTTTTTTTTGTTCTGATAAGGGTTCATAAAAAAGTAGTTTTCATTTCGATCTTAAAAGAATTTTGAATATAGAGACACTAAACTCAAAATTCGTTCTAATCTGCAGCCCTATATGATATGAATACCGTCAAGATTTCTCTCGAGGCATAAATCTTTATGTCAATTTATCGAAAGGGATCTATGTTTTTTTAAATATTGTTTAGAGCCGTTTTTAATGAGCAATTTTTAGAAATGTGTGATTTTTTGGATTATTACTTTTCCTACTTGGAATATGTAATAATCTGAATAGTTAGCTTCAGAAGGAATCACAATACAAATTTTTGTTGGTTTAATCAAATGTTCGATGCAAATTAATTAAGATACGTTTCTTATTATTCTTCAGTAACCGACTGAATTTAGGTGTAGATCAAAGTATCCCCTCGGCAGTGACCAAAAGTTTGATTCCTTCTCAGTAAATTTTATGGTGAATGATATTAAAAAATTATTTTAAATTTGTGTTCTCGACTAGGTGAGAATAATTCTAATAATAATATAAATAACTATAATAAACTATTAATTATTTCTAGCAAAGGGTAGATCATTGGATGCAACTCAGGAGATGTTGGCATTGGGGATGTGCAACGTGTTAGGAAGTTTTGTAAGATCTATGCCTGTTACGGGAAGTTTCACCAGGACAGCTGTTAACCATGCCTCAGGAGTTAAGACACCCATGGGTGGCATCATTACAGGATTTGTTGTCCTACTTGCTTGTGGCCTTCTGACCTCCACCTTCAAGTACATTCCAAAAGCCACCCTCGCTGCAGTTATAATAGTCGCCATGTACTACATGCTGGAAATACACATTTTTTTCGTGCTTTGGAAAACTAACAGTAAGTAAAAAAAATTTTTAGAATTTGTATTTTTGAAGTTCAACTTTTTATACGGGTGGATTAAAGGTTCGGTCCTATCCCAAAAGTTTGTAGATTGTAAGAGCGTACTTGAAATATTTTAGAAATTTGGTTCAATCCTTTGTTGACTAAAATTACTAGTAGAGGTGAACGAATTCAAGAAAGTACTTTGAAACAATGCATTGACCTTCTTTTTCACTGATTTACAAGAAATCACTTTTATTAATAGTTTTAAAAACAGGTCACCAAGGTTACAAATTAAAGGTTGTGCACAAAAAGATCACAAACAATCACTAATTCGAACTGTTAACAAATGATTCAACACACTTAACAGCTCACACTTAACAGTTGATCGCACATCGTTCACAAAAAATGCAATTTATATTTAAAAGAGTTTAGCTTTAATACTCGCACCTATTTACTCTGGGCGATTCTAATGTTTATCGGACACACATGACAAAAAAGGGAAAGTAATTAAAAGTTCATCTTAATAGTTCTTTTTCACGTGAACGTTTTTCAACAAAGAGATAATCTACCAAGAAAAGAGAGAATAAGAGAGACTTCTGCAGATGATTCACGAGTTTACCACGCAGGCTAGCGGTGTGACTCAGAGCCTTGTGAGGGATAGGTTTTGCCAAAACCTCGTGAACGAGAATGAGCTTCTCCAGAAGTACTAACACATTTTGTTTAATGAGCGTGACTCCACTGAAAGAGAAGCTTCTGGAGATGATCCACGAGGTTACCTTGCAGGCTAGCGGGTTGACTCAGAGCCTGGCAAGGGAGAGATTTTTCAGAACCTCGTGAACGAGAGTAGTCTTGTCCAAAAGCACCCACACAATGTAAGAGAGGAGTCACGACCAGTAAGAAAATTGGTATTTTGTAACGAGATGAACTAACAATTTCTTATCTCACTTTGATTGAAAGCTTAGCAACTCAAAATTAAACTACAAGACACAATGAGAGGTCGAGGGAGGGATCCAGCATCCTCCCAAAGAGAGTGAGCGAGAGGGCCCTAAAGAGAGATCGATGTAAAGAGTGACCGAGTGTGAAGCAGACTGCCATGTGGACAGAAACTGACGCCATGACAAAATGCGACGTAGTTATAAGAAAGTACGACGCAGTTAGGAATGTTGAGAAAAACCTGGCTATCTAATTTCCCCTTTATTTCTCTAGTGCTCAGTTAAATTCTCCATTTAACATTTCCACCCGCCTTCGTTAAATTGATTTAACGAAAGAGCTACAAAATATTTGTGTCGATTGGTAGAGGACTTATCTTGGTGATCGGTCGCTTGATGGTAGATGTCTGCGTTTTGATGGTCACCACTCGAATGTGCCCGTCCTTTCCTGGATACATTTCCAGGATTAGACCTAACGGCCACTTGGACAGTGGATATCTCTCGTTTATAACGAGAGCCAAGGAACCTTTCTGTAGAGAGGTTGAAGGCTGGTTCCACTTGTAGACAGTTTGGTAGCGTTGCATGCACTCTTCAGACCACTTGGTCCAGAAGCCATCCAGCATCTGCCTCAGAAGCTGCCATCGTGAGAGACGAGAGACTTTTATGCTTTCCAAGGAAGGCTTAGGAATAACAGCTAGTGGGCCTCCGATCAGGAAGTGCCCTGGTGTGAGAACTCCGAGGTCGTCTGGGTCCTCGGTAAGAGGACAGAGTGGTCTGCATTGAGCACAGCTTCGATTTGCGATAGAAAGGTGTTCATCTCTTCATAAGTAAGGAGATGATCTCCGATAACTCGTCGGAGATGATACTTTACCGATTTTAGTCCAGGCTCCCATTTTCCTCCAAAGTGAGGAGCCACTAGTGGATTGAGGAGCCATTGGTTTCCGTCGTTGGCCAATAGTATTGACAATTTGCCAAGCTGCTTCGAAGATGAGGAGAATAGTGCTCGGAGTTCCGAGTCAGCACCCTTAAGGGTGGGCCCGCAATCGCTGCGGAGGGTAGCACAAATGCCACGTCTTGCGGTGAATCTCTTGTAGGCTGCGATGAAGGCGTCTGCTGTGTAGTCGGTGACCAATTCCAGGTGGATCGCTGAAGTGGAATGGCAGACAAATAGGACGATGTAAGCCTTGTAGGTGCGAGCCGCCCGCCCTTTCCAAGTTTTGATGAAAAGGGGTCCAGCATAATCAATGCCAGAATGGAGAAATGGACGTGAAGGTGTGATGCGATTAGCAGGTAGTTGTCCCATTAACTGCTGAGCTCGCTTTTTTCGATATCTCACGCACCTGATGCATTTCAAGATGAAAGAGCTAACTGGAGCTCGTCCGCCAAGAATCCAAAAGTCATTTCTGATAAATGACAAGGTATCCTGGGTTCCTCCATGTAAGGTTCGTTGATGAGCATCTGAGATGATTAGCTGAGTCAAAGGAAACTCTCTTGGCAGGATGAACGGATGCTTAGAATTCCATGAAAGATCTGATGCTTGAAGCCTTCCTCCTAGTTGTAGAAGTCCTTGAGTGTTGATAAAAGGCGTGAGACATGAAAGATAGTGAGAACTTGGTAGCGAATCACCCTTTTCCACAAGCTTGTATTCCTTGCTGAATGAATTCAGTTGAATTTCTCGTACCCAGACATTTTTTACTTTTTCTAATTCTTGGGTTGTTATGGGAGCCTTCGACAGTGATTACGCTTTTTTCCTAAGAAGGAGAATGAATCCCTTGCAGAGAGCTGTGATCCGCAGGAGTCGAGTCAAGCTCGAGTATTTGTCGAGTAGATTCCAATAGGTACTAGGCAGACTTGCAGTAACAGCAGTGGCTTGGGCAGGACGTTCTTCGAAATTGTCCTCAATAGATGGAGCTTCAAACTTGTTAGGCCATGATGAAGATTGTTTCTGAAGCCAATCTGGACCAGTAAACCAGATATGATACTGAGAGAGTTGATTTAGTCAATCCTTGAGTAGAGCAGTCAGTAGGATTCTCTTTACCTGGCATGTAATGCCATTTTGCTATAGGAAGAGCTTCTTGAATAAAGCATACACGATTGTGAACAAACTCCTTCCATCGAGATGGGTGATTGTTGATCAAGGTGTAGACTATTGAAGAATTAGTCCAAAGGTGAACTGGGACTTTATCAGCATTTTAGCGTTGATTATGATTGGTGCCAGAAATCCTAGAGGGTCGAAGAGTCGAGCGATGATTGAGAGAGTGGTTCGTTTGGTCATTTTCTTCATTTATGGAATTATCCAAGTGAAGTGAAATGTATCAGAAGTTGGATTCCAAATCATTCCCAGAGCGTGAACAGTAGCGTCTTGGTCAATTGGTATAGAAGTTGGAAATAATTGCTCATCTCTAGGTACACCTTGAAAAATTTCTGGATCGTTGCTTATCCACTTCTGAAGACGAAAACCGCCCGCCAAGCACAAGCGATTTATCTGCTCAACCGTGTTCTGGGCTTGTTGGATGGAATCAGCTCCTCCGAAGACATCATCCACGTATCTGCCTTTACTTGAAGTGGCTGTAGCAAGTGGAAACCTGGAGCCTTCATCTTCGACGAGCTGCTGCATGGTACGAAGGGCAAGATACGGGGCACATGCTAAGACATATGTCACTGACATTTTCTCAATGTCTGAAGTGAAAACATAGTGAAACTGTCGAAACCAGATCAAGACATCGATAAGGTCAGTCTGAAGTTTAATTCCTGTATGCAGAATGTCGTTGAGTGAGATACTGGTAGAAGTGAGTTTGGACGCGTTGAACGCTACTCGAAGCTTGGTTGTCAGACTGCTAGGACGAAGTACCCCGTGGTGAGGAAGATAGAAGACTCGACTTGGTTCAGGAGTTCCGACTGGAACTTGCTTCATGTGATTGAAAGTTTCATACTCATTACAAAATCTGAATAGGCTTTTTGAAGAAATGGATCAGCTTGAAGTTTCTTTGTTAACCTTGATAACATTTTCAGAGCAGCCGATTTCGTGTCACCAAGCTGATCAGTTGATTTTTTGAGTGGGAGTCTGACGATGTAGCCACCCGTATTCTCTCGAAAGTGTGTAGTTTTAAAATGGTCCTCACACGCTTCAGCTGACAAAGAATTTTCTCGTGTAGTTGGCATTTCATCCAATTTCCAACATTTCCGGAGAAGTTCGCTAAGTTCTGCTTCAATTGAGACGTGGTATCCTTGGACTTCAGATGAAGATAAGCAAGTTATTGCTGGACCAAGAAGTATCCATCCGAAAATGGTAGCTTGAGCAGTTGGAGTGTTAGTAGGACCTCTTCGAAGACCTTCGATAATTTGACCATAATAGTCAGCTCCAATAATGATGTCAATGTGTCTAGATGATTGAAAGTCAGGATCTGCTAGCTGGAGACCTTCCAAATGTGGCCAATTTACTTTTCCACTTTTATTATTGGAAAAAACTGCGGTAAGTTTTGGAGGAAGATGAGCGGCGATCACGCACTCTGCAGAGGACTTAAAATAGGGTTTCAACTGAACTGAAACTAGATAACGTGTTCGTCTAGTTTCAACTGTTCCGATTCCTTTCAGTTGTAGTGATTTTGATAGTCTTGGCAAGTGGAGACGTTGAGCTAGTCTCTCAGAAAGAAAAGATATTTGAGACCCTGGATCTATGAATGCTCTAACTATCATTTGCTCACCCTTGTCCGACATTACGAAGAGTTGAAATGTAGCCAGAAGTGTCTGAGACGTTGATGAGGATTCGTGGATAGCAGCACAGTTAGTTTGAACTCCTGGAGTTGAAGTCGATGAATAAGACTGGTCAGAATCTCCTTCTTTATTAATTGTGGAATGATGTTTTTTCCACATTTCTTGCAACGTCTCGTAGACCGACAGTCTGATGCTCAATGCTGACCGAGACAGTTGTCAACTTTTGCATAATTTCAATACGACTTTGAACTGTCATACTCGTGTACTGCGGACAACTTGCAAGATAATGCTCAGACGAACACAAGCAGCACTTGCTAGATGTAGTCTGATCACATGAAGCGTGATGAGCCTTGAATGATTGTTGATTCGATTGAGAAGTAGGTCTCCGTGACTTTTCTACGGCTTGCAGTGTTAGTAGTCTCGTCATCAAAAATTCGTTGAGTTGCTTCCATGTTGGAGGGTCTTTGGATGATCCCAAGTCTTGATTGACTCTGAATCCAACCGTTGAACCGCAATGAACACTAGGATGTCATCCCATATATGTATTGGCCGCTCAAGGGTTTCCAAGGTTCGATAAATTTGCGTAATGGTTGTATACAGACTTTCCAATTCAACTGCTGATTCCTTGGTCATTCTTTTAATCGTTATTGAAGACTGTAGCGTTGAATTCACCAAAAGTCGTTTATTTCCATGAAAGGAAACTAAGGCATCACATGCTTTTTGAAAATTATCGGTGGTTAATGCCGTGTTCTTCAGCAGGTGAGCGGCAATACCCTTCAGACTTTGTTGAAGGTAATGTAATTTCCAGATTGGTGACAGATTTGAATTTGAGATTACCATTGAATCGAAAAGGTCCTTAAACTGAAGCCAGTCCGACGAAGATCCATCAAATGATGGAAGGTGGAGCTGAGGAAGGCGTGGCCCGTATCCCATCATGGCAGTAAACCCGGAGCCTTGAGATCCAGATTGAATAGAAGGTGACCTCATTCTGTTATTTTGGATACGTTCAAGTAAAGAACTTATCTTCTCGAGCGCTTCAAGATAGGCTTCGTGAGTTGCATTAAACATATTTTCCTTGAAATATGATTTTTCCAGCAGACGTTCTTTTTCCCATGTTTCAAATTGTCTCATAGCGATCATGATGGCATCATGATTGAGTGAGAACTTGGACCATGATTCCAGGAGAGTGTTCCGACGAGTTTTAACTCGGTGTGAAGAAATCTTCAAAATACCGACACTCATTAAATTGTCCGTTGAACTCGCGATAAACTCTATATGAGAAAACTGCTCATAGATGCGTTTTTTTACGTGACTCACTCACATCTTGAAATCGTTCACTCTATCCGGCTCGAAGGACCAACAAATGTTCAACACTTTGTTGACTAAAATTACTGGTAGAGGTGAACGAATTCAAGAAAGTACTTTAACACAATGTATTTATCCTCTTTTTCACTGATTCACAAGAAATCACTTTTATTGGTCATTCAAAAGCAGGTCACAGAGGTTACAGAATAAAGATTGTGTACCAAAAGATTTTTGAAAAATCATTCGGTCGGATTGTTAAAAAATAATCACATAGCTCACACTTTACAGTAGATTACACATACTTCATAAAAAATACACTTTGTGTTTAAAAGAGTTTAGCGTTAATACTTGAACCTATTTATTCTGTATGATTCTAAAGTTTATCGAATACACATGAAAAAAAAGGAAAGTAATTGATAGTTCATCGTATAGTCCTTGTTCACATAAACGTGTTTCTACACAGAGATATTCTACCAAGAAAAAAGAGAGAGAGAAACTTCTTAAGATGGTGCACGAGGTCACCTCGCAGGCTAGCGGCTTGACTCAGAGCCTGGCAAAAGAGAGGTTTTGCCAAAACCTCGTGAACGAGAATGAGCTTGTCCAGAAAACTAAAATATTTTGTTTAAAGAGCGAGACTCCACTGAAAGAAGAGCTTCTGGAGATGGTCCACGATGTTACCTTGCAGGCTAGCGGGTTAACTCAGAGCCTGGCAAGGGAGAGATTTGCCAGAACCTCGTGAACGAGTGTAGGCTTGTCCAGAAGCACCTACACAATATAAGAAAGGAATCTCAACCAGTAGGAAAATTGATAATTTGTCACGAGATGAACTAACAATTCCTTATCTCACTTTCATGGAAATTTTAGCAATTCAAACCTAAACTATAAGGTAAAATGAGAAAACAACTCTTTGGCATCGCGTTCGCGATCTTTGGTTTGCGACTAAAAAGAAACACACAGAAATCGATACGGATCGAAGGCTGAAGGACTAATGACCCCCAACGCAGGGTGCAACTAGGTCGAGGAAGGGATTCAGCATCGTCCCAAAGAGAGTGAGCGAGAGGGCCAAAACGAGAGAGCGATGTCAAGAGTGATCGAGGGTGAAGGAGACAGCCATGTGGCCATAAACTGACGCCGTGACAAAATGCGACGTAGTTACAAGAAACTGCGACGCAGTTAGAAAATTAGAAAAAACCCTGGCTATCTTCTTTCCCCTTCATTTCTCTAGTGCTAAGTTAAATTCTCAATTGAACATATTGACAACTTGTCTCAGTAGACCAGTACAAGAGAAGCAATTAAGAAAAAAATGCTTTTGAGAAGCCTGAGTGGATCTCTGCCACTAAAATTCACTTTCAAATTCAAAAAGCTAGAATGGATACATGCCACTTTAAAATCATTCAATGCGCTCTAAAATGGTCAGAAAAATTCAGAGTTCCTCGATAAAACTTTCAAATCGCACTTTCAGACAAACTTGCCTTTATGAGCTGTTTGGAGAAATAGATTTCTCTTCGCACCTCTGAAGC
>JAABKJ010011478.1:0-10733 GCA_011634705.1 Andricus grossulariae
CTCTTTACTCTCTACACATTCCACATCCCACCACCCTCTCTTCTCCCTTCTTTCTTCCTCACTTGGCCTAATTTCTTACACTATCTTCTCTACCCTTCCCCTCATCTTACAAAACATCTCATCCACGCCTCCCCCATCTTCAATCAAAAGATTCTCCTCATCCATAAATAAAAATATATTGCTAATACTTGAAAACTGAAACATAATTAAAACTACACGAAAAAAGGAAAATCTATTCTTTTTTTAAATTTAAGATCGAAAAGGAATCTAGTTTTCCATGAATAATTTTATGCAAAATCAGCATGAAAAAGATTCATAATTAAAAATCAGACTTTCAAACAACCTCACTATGCGACTCATCAGAGACCAAAAATAACAATTGAAAAAAGAGGGAGAAAAAAGGAAAAAGTCGACCAAATCCAACATCTCACTTTTTCCTTTCTCCGTCTTTTTTATACTACTAGGGAACGCCATGTACCAACATTGAGTTTGGACAAAATAACTCTTTGAAGTTGTCAGATTTTCCGAAACGGTACTTGTTAAAGAGAAAGAGAGGGAGAGAAATTTAAACAAGGCGACTTTATTTTATCCTAGTTTTTACCCCTGTTATGGATAAGGGACTCGATCTTTACGAGCGACTTAATACATGCCAAACAGACACTTGTAAAAGAGAACGTGTTAAATAAATATTCAACTGACCTAACAGAAAAGTGCAGTTTTAAGGATTTCATCAAAAAATTAATGTTTGTTTTTCAAAAATATAAAAAAATAGTTACAAAGAAAAGACATCATAATCTCATTATAATAATTAATGATAATAGTAAAAATGAATAAATATATCAATTATAAATGTTATAGCAATTTTATTTTTATCTTACTGATATTCTTATTTTTAATAAGTATGAGGTAAGAGAAAAATATTGAAAAAAATTTTTAATTGCATGCTTCAAAATAAAATTATGTTCTTCAAAATTAAAAAGTAACTCAATAATGTTTTTAAAATAATAAAAAACTAAATAGGTTGAAAAATAAATATCTAAAAATTTGAATAAACTCCCAGTTTTTGTGTTCTTCACAATTATATAAATAATAAAAACATATTTTTAAAAAGTCTCTTTTTGAGAAATCTGAAAAATTAAAACATTTCTAAATAATGTATAAAAATTGAAACAAATTAATTTAAAAAAAATATATATATTATTTAAAAATTAAAAACTGATTATTTAAAAAAAAATACCAAAAAAGTTTTTAATTCGAAAAAACTCCCGGTCTTTGTGTTTTTCATAGTTATTTGAATAGAAACATATTTTTTCAAATTTCCTCAATTGAGTAAATCAACAGTTTTTAAAGTAACTAAATAATTGATACAAAAAAAAACTGAATACCTATGTAAAAAAAAACTGAAATTTTTGAAAAACCTTCCGGTTTCCGTGTGTTGCACACTTATATAAATATAAACATATTTTGAAAAAGTCTTCTCATTAAAAAACTTACAAAATAACTAAATAAATTTGGAAAAAATTAAACAAATTTTCAATCATAAAGCTAAAAACTTCTAAATCTTGACAATATTATGACAGAAGTGAACTTAATTGAAGAAAACATAAAAAATAATTTACTGTGCAAAAATAAATAAATTACTCAGCAAGAACTTTCCGAATTGAAAAAATGTAACCACACCGGATACCTTTTTTCCATCTGTCCCTTTTATAGTTTCTTAGTAAAAGTCCCCGTGTGGTTACATTTTTTCTGTTCGGAAAATTTGGCTTGGAAATGTATTTATTTTGAGTTTTCAGCTTTATGATCTACACATTTGTTCAACTTGTTCATAAATTATTTAGTTATCTTTTAAGTTTTTTTATTAAGAGTCTTGTTCAAAATATGTTTTTAGTTATAAAATCGCGAGAAAGACAAAGACCGGGAGCTTTTTCAAAGTTTTAAAATTATTTTTCACAATTTTTCTTTGAAGAACAACTGCAGGTGCGTCAGCCTGCACAAAATATACTAACCCTCCATATTAACTTTAATTCATATTTATTACTTAGATATGATCGTCAACAATGCAATTCAGATTCACAAATTTCTGCGATTCCGCTTTTGCCACAATAATTTACATTCTAACTTTAGCACAAAAAGACACATAAATGTGAACAAATAAAGTTCTCAGCAATAAAAGTCTCGACCAGCAGGTCCGATTCGACAGATAAGCCTGCATGGACAGACGGACTGAATCGCTGAATCGTTGGTTTCGTGAAAACGAACGATAAAAGTGTAACGACTTCGTGTACATTACCTGAGTAATGGATGAATAATTGCAGTATGAACGATTTATCCGTTACGTCGTTGTAATTAATGGGTACACGCTAATGGACTCTAAAAAGAAAGGATTCTCACTTTTATAAAAAATAGAATTCACTGAACAATGCAGAGTATGGGGTCAATTACTGAAACTTATTTCTAATTATTGATTAAGCATAGCTGATATTAAAATATTAGTACTCATACATTAGTTATATTGGATAAAGCTAAGAGTTTATTTTATAATTGGGAAATTAATTTATGCGAGTACTGCACAGATATAGATACGTGTGTTGCAAATTGGTTTAAATGATCACGTTATTTTAGGTATAAGCGTCCAATTAGAGGGTTTATACTTTATTTAAAAACCTATACAAAGTATTCCATGTTATACCTGCTTTTGTCGCTTTTTAAATGAAAACAAAGTGTCTTCCTTTTCCAGGTGGAACGTTATACCCAGTGTAGGCTCTAACAGAAGGGGAATTTTAAAACATTTTCGAAGAGGAAATTAGGGTGTCTCAAAAAATCCGAATTTTTTGCTTTTTTAAAATGGAAACGTGATCTTCAGGGATTAATAATTTTTATTATTTGACATGGAAACATTGATTATGTGATCAATTTAAATTTTGGTGATCGAATTCGAGCGAAATTCAAACATTTTTTCAATATAGAATTTTTAGGGAAATATAACTCTAGCTATAATGCTACCTATAGCCATAATCTATTAAATTGCTCTTAAGTATATTGACATTCAGGAGTTCCTCAAAGTTTGAAAAGAATTATACAAAATTCTAAGATGATATTATTATTCAAAGTTATTTTTTTTGTTATTATTAAAAAATTTGTTACAATTTTTTTGTTTCAATATGTTTTGATTAAAATGAAAGATTACAATCGATACGTATAATTAATTTTATTTTAATGGAACCTACGGCAAGTTGTTTTACAAAAAAATTGAAACTTAGGTCCCACCGAGATTTGAACTCGGATCGCTGGATTCAAAGTCCAGAGTGCTAACCATTACACCATGGGACCTCGATGTCGTGTTTGTCGGAGAAAATATATAGAAACACTGCGCGGCAGATTTGATACACTTAAACATATTTTGATTTCATTTACTAGAAAAGTTTTTGTTCACCTGATTTACGTAATGATTGAATAATTTTATTCAAATTAATGATTTATTTCAATATTATAAATTACGGTCATGGGTAAGATACTTTTTAAGAGAAACTAGTTACCGCGTTACCGTTACATTACGAATAAAGTAGCTAATGGTTACCTTATTTGTGACAACTGAATACCGTTTCCTGACTAGATTGAGACAAGGTTTTAGTATTTTTATAGTACATACCCCTCAGTAAAGTTCATATGAAACCTGAAATTAAGGATGTGTTTGAATCGATCATTAAAGAAAGCAAACAAAAAGACTGAAATTCAGGTAGTACAGACCTAATGTAAAATACTTAATTTAAGATTTTACTTGGATTAAGGAAGCAGCTAAATTTAAATATACAAATTGTCTTTAATAAAGCACTTACTTACCTTAATAAGATTTAAGCATTTCTCGACTGAATAACATGTTAGGCTTTCGTTAGCTGAAATTAAGAAGTACGCCTCACGCGATGTGTGCTTGTCCGTGCTGCCGTCCTGATGAAGAAACTGTACAACTGCATTTTAGACGAACCGAGATATTCAATAAAACGCGTTTTCTCCATACCTTTTAACGAATGAGAGTTTTTGAGAAAAAAAGTACTGTTCTTGGGTAAATCGGGCATTCTCTATTCATTAAAACAAAAAAATTGCGAATTTCAATTATTTATACGCTAAACTGTAGATATGCTAGATATTAATGCACAAAGTCGCCGAGAATCCTTACTATTAAACACATCTCCGCAGATGTGCTGTCGAATTCAGGAATCAGCCCTCAAGAACCTCCGACTTTCCTGCTTGGGAAACTTAACAACCACAAATTTTCGAAAAATTGACAAAAAAAATATGATGAAATTATTAATTCATTATTAAATTAAAATTAATTGTTGACTTTTGTTAATACAAAATGTATCAATAATATAAAAGTAATCAATTTGACATTTTGATAATTAAAATCATTGTGTCAGCACAAAGTAAAACAAATGAGTGTACAGACTTTGGTCAAATTATTGTTTATTAAAACCATTAAATTTCGCTTAACAGGGATATTAACATATCTTATGACCGACAAGCATAACGAAAAATTCTAACAATAAATAATATCCTTTAAAGGAAAATATTTTTAATATTTGGATTTTACAGATTCTACTAAATTTAACTCGACATTTCTTCATATATTCTATAAATGTTAAAATGGTTTTGAATTTGATTTTTCAGTTTACTAATTCAAATTCTAAACCAAAAATTCTTTTTATGACAAATTTTTTGTGTCGAAAAACTGCTGTTATTTGGAGTTATTCGGTAGACCAAGTAAATAATTTTTTTTACAAATAATCTTAGTCAAAAAAAAAACTTGATCAATTTTTTCATCTCGCACTTTAAATATTCTGGCGAAATCAGCGAATTGAATGTATTTTTACAACAATATTTATAACTTTTTGCATGTTTTTCTACAACAAAATCATGTGAGTGATTTTTTTAAAAACATTGTCCAATTTTATCACAATTTTAAAATTAAAAGCAACGGAATTATTTTCATAAATAACAATTTTTCTAATATCACCAGATGTTTATGATATTCTCTAAAAGGAATATAATGTATTAATTACATTCCTATAACTATGTCAGATAATTAATAATAATTATATTATAATTCAACTAGAATCATTTTTACGTGACAAATAAAAAATGCAGATGTTCTACTGAAAAGAAGGATCGGTGGCACAAAGTTACTCTCGAATCCGGCACTGAAAACAACATTTTTTGAATCCAAAGAAATGCATTTCTTTGATTCCATTTATTTGAGCCATGAAAACCGTTTACTTAATTGTACTGAATATTGTTTAAAAGCAACAAACTCGTGCATTGATTCAAAGAAATCATTTCTTTGAGCGCTATTTCTTTAAAGTAAAGAAATATTTCTTGATCTCAGAATATGAGATAATTATCTCAAGGAATTGATATCTTCAAAGCTAAGAACCTAGTTTCCTTGAATCTCGCTTTCGCATCCAAAGAAATATTTCTTTAGTTCAATGATATTTAGCCTTTGAAAAGTAAAGTGCTCATAAAGTCAGCACAAATAAATCCATCCATAGTGAATACACCCATAGTACTTTCTTTATCAATGTGATTCTGCGTCTATTCTTATCATCATCTTTAAATTATTGTAGAAGAAAAAATTCGGAATTGTAAACTGTAAATTCAAAATTGAGGCATCTTCCGGATGTAATGAAGACGTCTTTCAGGCATTTGTGTTGTGAAAGTATGAAGGTATGCGCGTAGGATATGGCCACGATTACAAAGTGGAAGGAAGAACAGCAATAAGTACGCGAACGAAATTTCAATCGTAACACTGGATTGTTCCATAACAATAGAATTGTTTCATTACAAGAGAATATTATGCAATAATTATATTTAATGACGTAGAAAATTAGACGCTTAGGATTATTGAGGCAAGACTAAAGAGGATCTCGTTTTTCAACAGTACATGAAGAGAGGAAGCTGATTGTTAGATAATACACAGAAGCTTCTTGAATATTTTCTTGAAGTTAATATGAAATTAAGAACAAAGTCAAACCCTACTCTAAAAGTAAAATTTAGGTCAGTAAACTAATATGCATATGTATATAAATCAATCCAAAAAGTACGAATTAAAAATATTGATTAAACTAAATATATAAAGTGTTTCGAAATGATAAGACATACTATATAGAAAAGAAAACAAGCTTACAAGAGTCTGCAAAATAAATAATTCATGACGAACAGTTGTGCAGTGAAACAAGAACATTAAACTCTATAATTTCCGAGCACTAATTCTATGCCTGAGATTGTATGCATGTTTGCAAGACAATCTTTGACTTTGCCAAGTACCATTATTTTATATATATTATGATATTAATAACCAGTCCCTAATGTTTAACCAGAACTCAGGCTTGATTCTAGGAATGTAAAAGAGTTATAAACATGAGAGAATTTCGTCAAGGTAAGAATGCTCATTGTTCCTGTTTACAATTTTTTTAAATCTCATTGGTGTCTATATATATTTATTCATTTCCATTAAAATATAAAAATATGTTGAAGTATTCACATACCATGACGCCTATGTTCAGAAAGACCTACGAATCGACCCACGTATTATAGACAAGATTTTGTCCTGACACGATCTTACAAGGTAGGAGAGAGGATTTCAAAAAAGTGCGTAGGTTTTCCTTTCGTCCATTTAATGCGTCTAGCAAGTGGGTGTAAAAGAGGTCTTTTGAAGATTGATCGTGTTCCACAGGATTCAACATTTGTCTAGTAACTGTCCTTTTCTTATCTTTTATGGATGGAGAGAGAACCTTGAAATCTTTTAGAGTCTTGCCCAAAGCCCTAGAGTAAATTAAAGATATTTTGATAGATTGGGATAAGTTGAATAGCGGTTTGAAGTGACTTATGTTTTGAAATTGAATTTCAAATTCAAATTGAAATTAATTGGTCGAGGGCCGGTGCGACGAAGTACATTTTTTGAGTGTGAGCATTTTTCTTTTTTCTTTTTTGGGGTGGGAAGATACGTAATTCAGAATCCACACACAAGTTTTTATCAATTTTTAAGGAGAGAGTTTACCGAAATAAAATATAAATATTTCAATATGAATTACAATGGATTTGGATATAAGCTTGAAGACTCTGATAGCAACTTTTTAATGGACTTTGAAAAAAGACGATTGTGCAGAAAATATCAGTACAGGGGTTTGAAAATAATATTTTTCATGCTAGACGTAAAAATATGACCTATACATTCCATTTGCAAAAATGGCCGCTCGCAAACTTCTCCATGCTTCACCAATGACTTCTAATTGATTTTAAACCAACAATTCATTATTGGCAATACACTGGATATTTGTGCGACAAGAAATTCGATCTTCACGCTTACACAGGTTATATTTCGGAAAAAATCAAGATATTTTGTAATTTCAACTGTCAAAAGCCAAACATATAATAACAATCCTAATCCGTGGAAACATCAATCCATTTCTCTCAATTTCAGTCAAATTCTGGTCACAACAGTTTTATGGAAGTTCGATGGAGTCAATGTGTTAACAGCACAGCGGGTCCATATCATCTCACATTCGGCAAGTCTCTCTGCGGCAAGTCACACCTGCGGCATGTCACATCTGCGGCATGTCACACCTGCGGCATGTCACATCTGCGGCATGTCACATCTGAGGCATGTCACATTTTCGGCTTATCACATCTGCGGCATGTCACATCTGCGGCATCTCTACCTAGCGGCTTCTCTCCCGCGCGGCACTTCTCACAGTGAAATTGACATTTTTGCGGCATCGCTCACCAGTGTCAAGTCTCCCAAAATCAATTTGATCATTGAAAGTGATAAAATGTTTAACCCATCTATTAACAGAATGTCTGAAAAAACAAATCACTCATGAAACAGGGCCCAGATATTTGTCATACTGCCCTGAATTGTCAAGCGACGCCGCTTTGCCGAGATTTTTGCAAAATATTCCATAATGTAACTTAGCCGTGGGGTTTAGTTGTTAGGGATAAAATGCGTTAGTACTTTAGGTAAGTTAGGTTCGAATCTCGCCGCAGCGATTCCGATTTTTCAAAGCGATTAAGCGTGCGATTATGTACGTAGTGAATAAATTAAGTGTATATAATAATAAAAATAATAATTGTACGCGTGTTTCCGTATTTAATTGTATTTATTTTGTGTATTTAGTTCCTCCTACTAACGTTCAAATCTTTTGGTGGAGTGGGTTATTTTTCATATAGTCGTTTGGGATTCTCATATGCTTTGTATGGCAACTTGAAAAGATGTTTTCACCCTTTTCAATAAAATGTATTACTATCGTTTCAACTTCACTTGTTAACTTTGATAAGGTGAATTTTAAATTCTCGCAAGTTTTATAAGAGTTATTGCAACATCCTTTCCATTCGTTCAAACAAAAATATTAATTTTGCCGGCTGAAAACCACTACATTAATTTTTGATACGCAAACCCTGTTATCCCTATTTTGGAACGATATTATACTAAATTCTCATTCACTTGTATAATTTATTCTAACAAAAAGTCTCTCAATGTGTCTGCGCAGTTAAGTTTCGCAGTCTTTACATCTGCGCAGTAATATTTTGCAGAAATTAAAGCTGGCTAGTAGATATTACGATACCAAAAACTTGCAAACATATTTTTCATTTCTTAAGAACTAATGAAGAGTTCTTAAGAGATCTTTTTCCGTTACTAAATTCCATGCTCGGGTGAAGTTCTCAGCAGTAGTAGGAATTTTGATGAAGAGATGAGCAGTTTCTCCAGATAGACTTGTTTTTAAATAACGCAATGTTGCAACGTTTGTTGTTTTTGGGTTTTCCACGACAATTGAATCAAATGAATCAAGGTAATTTGGCCAATCCAAATAATTTCCCTAAAATTTGAGAAGCTCGATCCTTGGAAGGTTGGGACCATGGCCGTGATTTGCCTGTTGAACTAGGTCTCCATGATCATCCCTAGACGCTGCTGGTCGAACATAGGACATAGAACAGCAACTTCTCATCTTCCTTTGTATATGAGAAAAGTATATCTGGATGCTTCTCCTGAAATTGAAACCATTACTTATCTAGATTCTATATGAAAGCCTTGCATGCTCCACGTGTAAGATTAACAGCACCTAACTTAAAAGTTTACATAAGGTCGTGAAATAATACCCCTCAATTTGATTTATTGGTCGATCAGTTTGCCAATTTCCTCTTCAGTCATTTTCAATTGTAAGAACTGAATGATTCGAGAAAAAGAATACAAAGAAGGAGAACCAATAATATTCAAGTCGGTGAAAGCATACTGACCTAAATATGCAAACGGGTAATCAATAACAAAACATTGACAAACGAGCACAAAATCAAATGTACTCCACGCTCGCAGAATTAAGATACCAGAAATGAAATATAATTCACTAGCATATCGAAATGAGATTCAATCAATTGTAAGATATACGAGAAAATCGACAATTAATAATAAAAATGGAACGAACTCACAGATATTGCTGTGGAAGAATGTTGACAACTTCCTGAAGTAAACTTTTGTGATTTCGCTTTTCCCCCTCAAAAATAAAAAGTTTTTATTAGACATTTTTTCTATTAGATACGTATTTTTTGAGATAATTCGATATCTCTAGATGAAACAAAACATTGATTAATTCTTATTTTCTTAAGTACCACGTTTTTTGTACACCCGGTTAGACGAAATTAATTGGAACGCATGAAATCGCATTTCAAGAAACCGACATTTCAACGCTTTTAAATGCCTACCAATTGCATTTTTGTCATTGAATGAGCTTTATTGTGTAAAACTCGTTAATAGACAAGTGTATTACCCAGGACTCGATCAGGTATCAATGCAATCAATCTATTGAGATCGTAGACCGAGCGATTTCTCTTTGCCTGTCAAGGCGGCGGTGTAGACACCTTAGTTTACCGCGAGCGCATTATGAATATACATGTAGGCGATACTAACTGCCGACCGTGCAAGCAAAAGCTAGAAATACTTGGACATGTTCTCAGTGGATTCTCAAAGTATGCGCGTTACGCGTACATAGAGAGATTCAATGCGGCTCTAAAAGAGTTATATTACCATTTTAGGCATTTCTATGGTGTTGATCTATTGCCCGTCTTGCCATACGCCCAGGGGGAACTCGAGTCCCTTGTGGAGAATGATGAGTGTAAAATCTACTGGAATTTCATATTCTCCACCACTCAATATATCAGTGATACGAAGCCTGTCATTGTCCTCCAAGATCTGAAGACCAAGATCATCTACGTGATTGAATTCTCGGCACCAGCCGATGGTAATAACACTGTTGAGAAGGAAGAAAAACGGGCGAAATATCAAGCTCTTCTTTTCGAGCTAAGCAGGCCTTACCAAGGCTACAAAGTCCATCTTGTAGTTCTCATAATCGGCTGTCTTGGAGGAGTGAAGGCTTTATTTCTTAGCCAACTCAACAAGATATCGGTTTTCCAGCGTCTGGCTCATTCCATCTCGAACCGGATGTAAAAGACTGTTTTTCTGGGATCGCTTCATCTGGTCCGTCAACATTGTTCCTTATAACATTCTACAAAGATTGTTCGCTCTAAAAAAATATCCAGAGGTGAAACCTTCATCTCCAACTGTCCCGTCTGCCGCGTTTTTCATCCGCGGCTAAAGACCTGACTCCAAGAAACAGTGTTGAACGATGTTTTCTCGCGTAAATTTCCCGCTCTTGCTTACCTTCTAGGACAGAAGGAGCAGAAGTGGA
>JAABKJ010011479.1:0-10733 GCA_011634705.1 Andricus grossulariae
ATGGGATTTACCGCGGTCCTACTGGGAGCCGATGTCATTTTTTAGATGACAGTTGCTCCCAGTGGGACCCTGCGGTAATTGTTAACCTTTTGTTTTCAAATATATATCTACATGTCTACAGTAAATTAATGAAATACATTGTGCGTTATACAGTGGTCATTTGTGGAACTAATTCATTGACTGTGCGGTGGCGTTTGGAACTAAGTAATTGCCACTACCGGGACGGTAACGTAAAAGGGCTATCTAAACGCTCACTTTTCTGGGGTTGTAATAGGCTCATAAACACAGTGGTTTCGAATGAAAAATATTGACGTACTGAAACTATTTTAACTTACTTTCAAATCATTATAAAAATTTGAAATCGTTCTTTCAAGAGTAAAAGTTCACCGGATTTTACAGGGTAATTGTTCCGAAAATTAATTGAAATACCCTGAAAATCCCGGAATTTTAATTTTTTACCTTGATAAATATTTTTTTCGCGTAAATGTAGAAAACTTCCAAAGTTTCGAGTTTTAAAGAGAAATGCGTGATATTTCGGTGTCGAAACTTGAGAATTCGACGAAAAGTCCTACAAGTTTGTCTTAAAATTATACTGAAGCAAAAAAGTGATTATATCAATAATAATAATTGTTTATTATCAATGGGTTTACGTAGTATTTTACATTTAATCATGTATAATAAATATTTCAATGTACTTCCTCTAAAAAAATATATATATTTGTTCTTTACTTGCCAATAGAATTAGTAATAATTTTCAAGGTTAAAATGTAATTTATAAATTATCAAATATTTCTCGTATAGAATAATGTATCTGTGTTTTTCTCTTCTCGAGCATAAATCGCGTGTACGCAAAATTTTGTCAAGCTTGGTGATGTCGAAAACTTTATTGAGGACCACAATATTTATTCAATAAAAGTTAAGCTCTCGCATGCATATACTTATTTTACCTTGAGAATCTCAGATAATTTATGATTCAAGTGAACGTATGTATTCAGCTGGATTGAGAAAATCTCTCTTTCAAAAATATTTTGTTGGTAGCAATATTTTTTTCAATTCTTTTCAGCAGAACTTTTTCTGCAAAAGACGTCTTCAAACAAAGAAGACTAATCAATAAAACAATATATTTTTATATTAGATTTATTACTTCTCAGTACAAGAAATCTGCATTTTTTTCTTCACTGAAATTGTATGACAATATGCATACATTCTCAACCAATAAGTTGAATTTTTGACCAAAAAATATGAATATTCAACCAAAAATGTATTAGTTAAATATTCATAAAAAAGAAATTATTTCAAACCGAAACAAAAAGACTATTCTATTTTTGTTTCAAAATGTATCTCTTTGGGCCGAGAATTCAGCTATTTGGTTAACAATTCAAATACTTGGTTGAAAGTTGAACTCCTATGGGAGCTTCCATGAAGGATGTCACAGATCTGGGGGTGGGGGGGGGAGCCGAATTGTGACAGTCTATGACAGAGAACATTGAACCTCATTGACAAAATGTGAAAATGGGGGGGGGGGTCGAAAATTCGCCAAAAAACTGTGATAGACTGGGACAGACGACCCTGAAGACCCTGACTGTTGACAGACGACCCTGAAGCCAGATCAAAATGATCCTTTTCTTTTAACTGCTTTTACTTTATATGGTAGAAGATGTTGGTCTGTGGTGTTTACTAGTTCTACTCTAAAATTTCGTGTGAATATTCGGCGGAAGCCTACTGGACTGTCGGCGACTTCTGCTGTGGTCATCGAGCTAATCTTGTTCGTGTGTATGTCTAATTTCACCCGCATTCGACCGTAATTATATATTCCAGCAAAATAACCTTTGTCCTCCCATATTGCGAAAGCTTCACCAGTAGATGTTGATAATACAACATATTGTTTCGTTGAAAAAGGATGAAATTCGCGAGGTCCTGTTCTCCTTTGAATTGGTTCATCGGGAGGGAAAACGTATCTTCGAAGTTCGAACACACGAAGCGGATTACTTAAGGGAATAATCCGAATGAGCTCAAGTTGCTCAAGTCCAAGTCCAAGAAATCCAAGTATGTCAGAAGGAGGAGGCACCGCTGTAGAAGACCTAGACCTGGCACGAACAGGAGGCTTCTCAGGAGAAGGAGATCTGCCAGAAGAAGACGAAGAAGACGAAGAAGAAGAAGATCGGCAACGTTTCAGGCGAGGAGTATCAGGCAAAGGATCATCATGTGACAAACACTTGAACTGCAAACTTAATTCTGTAAAAAGAAATAAAGGATTACACTATCATATATTAACAACGAAATCCCTTCTAATATTCGGAAATCCTTTCAAATTCCGTAAAATTGATTGGAACCTCATGAAATCTTCTGAAATTCATGGGTACACTTTGGAATCTCTTAAAATCTCTTGATGTCCTTAAAAATTCCGTGAAATCATCAAAACTATTTTCAATTTGTTAAAAACCTCTGAAATCTTTTGAAATCCCGGCAGTTTTTTTTATATTTCGAAATGAAATCATCCTTAGGTAATTAATGGACATTCCCTTGGGCGCGATAGACGTGTACACGCAAAGTGCGACTCGGGCATGTGAGGGACATGTTCATATAAAGAAAACCAATTTAATGGAATCATGGAAGAAACTATGCAAAATAAGAAGAGATTATTCAATACCGGAAGAAAGATAGAATAGACTAGTTTTTAATATATAGATAGCTTGAAAACGATCCAGTATGATCCAAAGAAAGTGGCAGGAAAATTCTAAAGGGTTCAACTTGTATATGGGAGGCGAGAAGGGTGAAAATTAGAAGAAAGTAGTTTGGAAAAGCTTAACAAAATTCGTAAGAAAAAGTAATGAAATAGATATAACGGGAAAAACAAACTGAGTAGAATTTATGCACAAAAGAAGAAAGACAGGAGTTTTTACAAAGGAAAAGAGTTGTACAATTAATAAAATTGGAAAAGGGAAATCGAAAACTCTTTTTCAAAATTGATCAGAGACAAGAGCAATTGATAGAGAAGAGCGAAAGACTTCAGTAAATGTAGAACAGTTTTAAAATTAAGTGAAATTAATCGAAGTGAATAATGAGGTACCAAACAAAAAAAGCGATCCTGATAAAGCAACAGTGATGGATGAGCTAATTAAATTCATAATAAAAGGCTCCATGCTTATATAATATTTCCTGGTTCAAGAGATGATTAACCAGTTAACTGGTAATGACGCATATACGCGCACTTTGAATAACTCCCATAAAACTTAATGGATTTCGATGAAACTTGGTATACCCTAGTTTTTTGGTCGCTGACTATGAATCTGAACTTTTTTTTGGTACCAGGTTTGGTACACAACTCCGATTTCGAGTCCACCAGTTAACTGGTTATTAGTTCAAAAATGTTACTATGAAAACTGTTTATCAATTAAAATTTCTGTTCTAAATTTTTGTTTGAACTAGGGCTACCTTGACGATTCCCATGTCCGCTACTCATCCCGAAATTTGCTAGAAAGTCCCTTGTTTTGGGTTGCATACCTGATGATATTTCTGTGAAAAGATAAAAAAATGTCATGAACTTGTAATGCTAAAAATGTATTGAAACGTGTAGGCGAGCGAATTACCTCAGTTTTCGTTCACCTACCGACCACTCGCGTTCTAGTCGATATTTTTGGTTTTGATCGATAGTTTTTATTGTGCAGCCAGAGAATATGTCCGATTTTTTGGATTTTGAGGAGAGGGAACTCTGAGAAAAATGACTTCATACACGACAGCGCCAAGGTAGCTTCAAGTAATGTTGTATAAATACCATACATAAAAAAGTCGTTTGTTTTTTGCTTTTGTATCTATAGCTCGAAAAATGAAAATTTTATCAAAAAATTGTTATGACAAAAATTAGAAAGCAGTATTTTGTGAAAAAATATTAGCCTCGTCTCAACCTTTTTAGATATTATTATTCCAGTATATTTTAGCACATTCATAAAAAATCTAAATTAAAAATTACCTGTATTTGCTATTATGCTGTGCTTGTTTTCAATCTCTGAATTTGAAAATAAAATCTTCTTTTATGCCTGTTTCAATTAAGTTGTCATTTCGTGCAACTAAACCTCAAAATAGTGATATTTTTTTAAATAGTTTAAAAATCAGTATTTTGGAAGGGAAAAGTGATGCTCAATTTACACGGTGATTATTTTCAAAATTGATATACACTACGGACGGAAATTGTCAGAGCGACTCACGCGAGTATTGAAAATCTCTCCTGACGTGATTACTTGTTCAAAAAGGAGCAAAAGCTTTTTTAAAAAAACCGTTAGAAAACTTATAAAATTCCACGTAAAATAACCTCTAATAGAGATATTTTGGACCTTCTGAAGACAATATACACTGCAAGAAATTCAAAACAAAAATAAAAAAATTCTTTGAATTTCGTACCAGGACTCCAACTCATGGCATGATCTAGAAATGTTGTAGCAAAATTCTCAAAGTACTTCCACAGAGTCTTTTAAGTCTTATCTGTCAATCCAGAAAACAAAAGCGACTGCACAGAAAAAACAAATACCTAATTTAAGTGGAAAATCGAACTTATTTTAAGGTGTAACAAACAGAAGCATATGAAAGCTAAAATTGAGAATGTGTTTTAATGATTAAAGTGAGCATAAAAAATAAAATACTGACTGCTTTAACTAAATACAATTTAGGATCAAAATAAAACTCAGCAAATGTTCGAGCATTTTGGAGATTTACGAAAAAGCATCACACGCGGACGAGAGTATAAAAATGGAGCAGAATGCCAAGACGGCGTCATATGCATGTTCAAGCGCGACTAAGGCAGAGCCAAACTAAACTTCAGTAGGGTGTAATTCTTAATTTTAGGTAACAAAAGCCATAGATCTTTTTAGTGGGTCCATATCATGTCACATGCAGCAAGTCTCTCTGCGTCCACTCACACTTGCAACATGTCACATCTGAGGCATCTCACATCTGAGGCATTTCACATCTGCGGCATGTCTCATCTGCGGCATCTCTCACCAGCAAAAAGGGATTCGAAAAATATCATTTCTGTGGCCAGTCACAGGGGTGCGATGAGAGATGCCGCAAAAATGTAAATTTTAGTGTGAGAAATGCCGCGCGGGAGAGAAGCCGCTAGATAGAGATGCCGTAGTTGTAACATGCCGCAGATATGACATGTCGCAGGTATGACTTGCCGCAGAGAGAATTGCTGCATGTGACATGGTATGTCCACGCTTTCTTAATTCAAGTTAAATCTGAAAGTAATTCGATGTAATTTCAAGTATTTGTTTTTACTGTGTGAAACTCGCCTTTGAGATTTTTGCTGTCAGAAGTGATTTTTAATAGTACTTTCGCTAGTCGTACCGATAATTTCCGATGGCAGTGTAAATTCGCTGTAAATCCCGGATTCCTCAGTTTTTCTCTCTAAGAGATATTTTTGCTCTACACTGTTTGAAGCATCTAACGTGTTAACTTTTAGAAAGAAAATATTAATATTTATTCTTTACTTACCAATGAAATTGAGAATAATGTCCAACGTTAAAACCAGAGTATAAAGGGTCTTCATTTTTCCAAAATGTAGAAAAAAATTCATATCGCAGAATTATGAGAGAAGCGTAATTAATGAATTATCAGATATTTCTTGTATATATTTAAACGAATCTGAGATATTTGTGTTTTCCCCTTTTCGAACATAAATCGCGTATATGTATTATTGTGTGGGGCTTAGTTAGATGACATATCTTAATTACAATAGTATTACCTTATCTAATTAGTAGAAGTCAAACTCGCACAAGTGTGTAATTATTTTACCTTGAGAAACTGAGATAATTTTTGTTCAAAGTAAACGTTACGAAAAATCACTGATCATGATGACGTCACAACATTAAGAAATTATAATAGATGTTTTTTTAAATTCTCTGTTAGAAACTGTTTGTTCATAATGGAATTTAAAGAAATTCTTCAGTGGAAAAAATGTTATTACTTGTGAGATTTGCAAAAGTTTTCTAATTCTAGTAAGAACTTGTAATTTCTAAGTAGATTTATTATTTTAATTTTAAATTGTTTTTTAAAAAATCGTTAAAATAGTAGAAAATTACTATGATTATACTAGATACTACAAGTTTTTGCTAGAATTCAGACACTTTCATCAAATTGGAAATGTACGTCATAACAAATTTGTACAAAAACGTGAAATAGTCATATTATGCTACTTTTTTTTGAAAAATGCAACCTTTTGTGACTTTTTGAAGAAATATGAGACTAACCGACTTTTTTCCGTTTTTCTCAGAAGTTATTCGCTATTTTGTTTTTAAAAAAATTGAAACTTTTAGAACTGAAGATAAAAATAAAATTAAAATCTGCATTTTAGTTGAACACATAAGTGAATGAATATATTCTCATTGAATGATTATAATTAGAATTATATTACATTGTATTCCTAAGAAAATTAAGTTAGTATCAAGAACTTTTTTCTGTGCTTACACTCCCATGGCTGCAGTTAAGGATGTCAAGAACGCACAGGAGGCTCCCAAGTCGATGTTGGTTGTAAAAGATAAACTTTTAGCTCTGAAAAATAATGTTCGTAGAATATACCACGTTTCTATATATGCTATGACAATATATTTTAATTGTTGTTAGAGAGACTTCTTTTTAAGACAAATCATGTTGCTGTGCCTCCTTTCCCTAAAGAAATATTAATTCAATTCATTTGTTGTAATACTTGGATGTTGTAGTAGAAATAATGTGTGCTTTTTGAGGAAATAGTGTAAATTAATTTTAAAAAGGCTGTTTTCTGCCTAAAATATTAAAATATTTAAATAATATTTTAATTATAGCATTACTTGCTGGTTCAACTTTATATTTGTAATTTCTGTACAACAATTATGTGCATGTACTTATACCGTTACAAATGAATACTAAAATGTTTCCTAATCTGTTTATAATTTACATGACATGTAACAATTGTGTATTAGTCGATAAAATAATCCTCATAAATTAAAAGGAAAATACATCAAATTAATGTTTTTAATTTCTAACTAAATAATAGGAAATTTGATTCAAAATTTCATGAAAAAGGTTTCAAAATGTATAGGATATATTCTTTGAGATGCATTCAGGTGTTTTCCCGAAAAACATGTTGACAAAAATAGCACAAAAATTCACATTTTTCACAAAAGTTTTATGACACATTTTTCAACAACCGGCAAGAATTCCACATATTTTTTTGAGAATTTCGCTAAGATATTTGAATGAATTTTTCCAATTTTTAGCAAATATTTCTCAAAATATGTCAGGGAAAGTTCATCAACTTGTAGGAAGAATTCCACATCATTATGAGGAAAATTTTCCAACAATATTCAGGTAAAGTTCCCTCAATTTCAAGCAATATTCCCGAACATATCTCGATGTAGTTTCTGTCAAATGAAAAATGACATCAAAGTGAACAAAATCAACTTCATGGAGGAATGACAAACAAAATAATAAAAGCTATAACAGCGACGTTTTTGACCTAAAACAGAAGTCCCGGACAGGGGTACATACAATATTAAAACATACACTAATGGAGATACATGAATTGAATTTTAACAAAATATAGAGATTTTTTCCCTGCGATGTTGAATTAATGGTGGGAAATATTTGACGGGACAGTAATTACTCGATAATATTGTTCGAATGTTCGGAGGGGGCCCACTGGACTGTCCTTGACTTCTTCTGGGGTCAATTGGGTGATCTTTCCGTTGCGCATGTTTATTTTCACTCGGTTTCGAGACATATTATATATTCCACCAAAATAGCCTATGTACTCCCATGTTGCAAAAGCTTCATCAGTGGATGTTGATAGTACAATATATTCTTTCACTGGAAAAGGCTGGAAATTACGGGGGCTTGCTATCCTTTGAATTGACTGATTGGCAGGGAGAACGTATTTTCGAAGTGCGTACGTTCTGTGCGGATCAACATTGAGACGAATCCTAATATGCACAAGTTGTTCAAGGTTATGAACTCCAAAAAGTTCAAATAGTGTCGAAGGAGGAGGCTTGGCAGAAGGAGACCTGGACCTGGCTCGAAGAGGAGGCGCTGCATGGGATGAAGGTCTGCCAGAAGAAGAAGAAGGTCGGGAACGGTCTGGGTGAGGAGAATCAGACAAAGAATCGTGAATTGGCAAACGCTGCAAGGGCAAACCTGATTCTGTAAGACGAAATAGAGGCTTGAATTATATATTATTGAATAATAACCCGAAAAGATCGAGAGCCTTTATAATCTTAGATATTGTCGTTGAAATATGAGGTCACTCTACTTCTGATTATAGGGGCGAGTGAGGTATGGTGTCCCTCTGGGCAGGGTCTAAATTGCAAAAAATGTCTACGTTTGTTGATTATCATATCAGTTTTTTTGCATAAAATGACTTTTTCTGTTTGGAAAAATAGTGATGTGATGACATTTTTGTTTTAAAATACGTGTCAGAAGATTTATTATGAAAAAAACGAGTTTTGACGGAAACAGATGAAAAAGTCTTTGGCAGAAATTAAGCACTTACAGCATATTTTGGAATACTTAAAGCATGATAATATTAGATTCTAACGGGTGCAGTATTTCTTCAAACTTCTGGTATCATAAACTGTTTTGATAAACGTTCTAAATGTAATCGAATTAATAAAATCTTGAAAAATGACATGCGGGGCATGCTGTCTGCAAAATTTTGTGAAGATACGGTAACAGTGCTTGATAATAGGTCGGTAATTTTATCGATAATGTAGAAAAACTCAAAAATTGATTTATGTCTTGTCTAATAGAATTCGAGGTTATCAATAATAAAGTCATGTAGATAATAAAAATCGAAACGTGATTCGAAGTTATATTAAATAACAATATAATAAGTACCAAGTTCACGTTTAATTACTTGAAATAGACTGTCATGTGAAATTTGTGTTTATAACCTACAAATATAACAATTGTCATTATAAAGTCTATAAATGTAATTACATTCCTAATTATAATTCTCTATTAATATATACTTGAAAGGATTCTCTTTACTTAACCGCTCAATTTCATGTTTTGTGAGAGAACAGCATGTAAACTTTGAGGTTATAACCTAAAAAGACTAAAATTGATTGTTTTCAAGTTTTTTCCATTCCTAATTATAATTTCCCATAACAAACACACTTCAAGCAATTCTTTTTATTCATGAGGGTAAACAAAATATCTGTCAAACGCAAATGCAGGCCTTTACACGCTGAATAGAATTTTCATGGAGTAAGAAGTTATAACTAGGTTTTGCGACATACTTTAATTGATAAGAAAACATTTATTTAGTGCTGTCATGTATCCAGTAATTTTTTTTCGTCACATTATACTTCCAAGAATTATTATATATTGTACGCTTTCAATTCTATGACGTTCATATTCATGAAATAAACCGGCAGTAAGATGACGGACACCATACCCCAAGGTTTGGGGTACGCTGATCGAGATGCAAGACACACGAATTAATTAAATGTCAAATAATGACGTGGTTAAAAACCGGATTTAAGTAATGATATATGTAACCGGCAATTTGTAAACTGACATTCATTCCCTGATCGTTTTGTCAAAGTTTTCTGACAATATAATGCAATCTGATTCGGTGTCCCAAAGGATTCCTAGCATTCGATTTGATTCTTTTCTTGAACATTGGTGATGTTTTTGCACTACTTTAAGATGTTCAGAAGCGAATTCAAGAATCGTTAGTAAATTACTAATAACCCAACGACTGCAAAGGAGATTCGAGTAACGCCGCAGTGCGTTTTAAAGACGCGTAACTCCTGTGATGTAAATCACTGCGTGAGTTGCTCACGTCATTTTTGCGGCGCGACATTGACGCAATTCGAATCCTGCTTCATTCTGAATTTCTATACCATCATTTATAAGTTAGATCACCTTAATCTAAACTTTGCTTTGACTCCATCTGAATACTTTTCATTCAACGTCTTCGCGTTATTATTTTTCACAAATTGAGCAAGACAGGGCGATGAAGCTGCTATCGCATATATTTTCAGTGAGTGCAAATTAATATCTCTCTTTTTTGTAATAAATTTCTTCTTAATCGGTGATAACGGAATATGCTTCTTTTAAAATCTATTTCATGTCTCCGTTACAGATTTCCGCGATTTGTTTCTTATCCTTAAAAATTTTTGCTTTTGAAATTTACTAAAGCGGTAGCAATATTTCTTACTTTACATCAGCATTTTTCGGACAAGTCACTAACCTAACAGCTTTTTTTAATTTTCAGGAGTTTTCGTTTAATTTATAAATGAACCTCCATTCTTTGAAATCGGTTGTCAAAAAATTCTTACTTATTTCATGTATTTCTATTTCCGATTCTAAAATTAAGATTTCATTTTTAGCTGCAAGCGCGTCCTCTTCTAGTACAACAAGCTTTTCTTTACATTCAAACGGTTTATTTGCTAAATTCAATTCTATTACTGAAGTAGTCTTGTAACTCGCGTTTAATGACTTACTGGGTCTGTAATCTGCTTCAGAATTAGCAATTTTTCGCGTATTACTTATCATTGAAGCTCTCGACGTGGTGTAAAATGTCATTGATGCTTGCATTGAACGACTTTCTAAGGTAATACAGTCGAATCTGTATTTAGTGTCGGTTTTGAGGCTGGCCTTCACATTAAATCCAGATTCTCGGCACTGTTTTTTTTTTCAGTTTTGTCTCTCTCCTGTTTCTCTCTCGGTTTTACCACGCCTCGGTGAACACCGCACATACC
>JAABKJ010011480.1:0-10733 GCA_011634705.1 Andricus grossulariae
ACATCACTACTTTACCACCGAGCAATTCACGCCTACCCCGGAAGGGAAACGGCTTAATGATATAATAATAATAATAAATAAACTTAAATTTGTCAAAAACCTGAACTCTGCAGACTTTGAAAAATGGAACAGAATCAAACCTGTGAGCAATCATGAATACGGGTTTCCCGGCAACAATGGTTTCCAGATATTGACGGAAAATTACGTCATGTACTTTTTAATAATTGGATGGGAAACAATTCATAAACAATTTTCATAGTGAGTATAAGGTTATAATATAATTTCTAAACCAAGAGAAAAGCAGATAACAAAAAGAATGTAATATTTCAGCAAGTTTCATCGCTACACAACAGAATTAACCTACTTCTCAGTTATTTAACAATTTACACCTAGACTTATCGACTAAATACTTGCAGTTTGAATACCAAGTTCGTTCATACCATTTAGCATACATCCTCGCTCACAAGGATAGGAAGCAAACTTTTAAGAACGTTGCTAGATAGTGTTCACAAAGTTTCCAGTATGAAATACTCGATTGCTGTTCAATTCACTATCATCGTTTGTAAGTAAATAAAGTGCATATTAATTTATTAACAAGTTAGATTAGCAAGGTTTTAACAAAGTTTTAACACTCCGACACCATAGGATTCTCGATCTGCATTATAGCCCAGAAATACAAACCACCTTCAGGAAAAAAGTAATACAAGAAGAATTGAATTTATCCACGCCAGAATTGATTAAAAAATGCCAAACACACGCGGAGTAGTTGAAGAATTAAGAAAAGACCATTATATTGCTACTAGAATCGCACATGCTTTGTCAGATGACTTAGTGAAGACAGCAAAAAAATTACCGAAAGTTGAAAAAGCAGTTGGAACGAACTTATTAGGGATCGGTGTCTTGAAGATGTTGGGTTTTAAAGTTGTGAATGATAATGTTGATGAAATCAATGAATGTTTTGATGAAGAAAATCAATTGGAGGGAGCGAAGAAAAAGGATTTCGCAAATGCACTATTTAATTAAAAATTTCAGATGCATATAATAGGCAAGGTAATTATTATAATCTTTTTATTAATAGGGCCAAGGAAAAGTGCGAGAAGGTTAACAACTAACACAGAAGATGACTCGAAGGAAGAGTTAATTTTTTTCCTTTTTCATTATAAGAAGCTGATAGTGTTAATTTAGGCTTTACTTACGATTATAAGGTTTTCGACTAAGATAGCACATGATCTATATTTGACATTTCAGGAAGGTAAGTTTAGTAATTATAAGCAAATGTTATTCACACAGTAAACTCGACTGTTAACAAAAAAAATGTCTCCATTTTTCTACACAATTCATTGTGATAAAAATATGAGCGAAAAAACAACGCATAAAATGTGTTTGAATTAACTATGAGTGTTTCGTAAATAATTACTAAATCTACTTACGCCTTTTCTTTAAAAAATGGATATAAACTGGATTATTTCTATCTGAAAAAAGTAGTGTAAGGAAATGTTTCGAAAATCTCGCACTAATTGTTGATAATAATGTTAATTTTAATAATAATGAAACACAATTTCCTCCAATAAAAAAATTATTCGTTTCCGTTATTTATTTATTACCCAGGGGTCCATCATTCGAATTTTGAGTGTACACCATATATGAAGATTTTAAATATTTCAGAAGATTTCATTGGGGTTTGAAAAGTTTAAAAACATTTCAACGTTTTCGAAGTATTTCTATTAATTTAAAGGGATTCAAAGGATTAAAAAGAATATTATGGAATTTCAAGGGATTTATTTCAAACTTAAGAGTTAACATTTTTTTACTGAAAACGTTCCGAATCGAATAGCTTCAAATTCAAATAATTGTACAATTTTAGAATTAAAAGAAAATCGTATTGTTAGCATACAAGCATTATAAGTGTAATAAAAATGTTAATTTAAAGACTTAATAGTCAGTTTTATGTTTAAAGCTTGTTAATTTCACAAATTTCAGCATTTTACAATTCAAAATAATAGTCAATTTAAAATTTAAACGTCCAAAATGATATAGTTTCTAATTTTAATAGTTCTGAATATTAGAATATTAAATTAATAGCCTTAATAGTTGCTCCAATTATTTAATTCGAGACTCAATACCTTAACTGCTCATTATTTTAAACTGAAAATTAATGAATTTCATAATTTAAAAAATGATCAATTTCAAATTCGCAGCACTGAAATAAAAAAATTTGAAATTTGAAATACGTGGAATTGTACAATTTAAAGCCTTTTATTTTGTAGAATTTTTTATTTTTAGTAATTTCACAGGATTTTTGTGGATTTCCATCCATTTCACGCGATATGACAAAATTTTTGAAGGTTTCAAGTGATTTCAAAAGATTTCTATGGATTCCGAACAATTTCTAGAGACCCCAAAGTATTTTAAAAGATTTTAAGGATTGTCGAAGTATTTCAACAATATTTTAAGAGATTTCACATTTCAATTGTTTTTAATTAATTTATATTTCGATGTTGAAACAATTACATCAGCCAAATTATTGTTGAAGAACAAACCAAATCTTCCTCAGCCCGGATTCGAACTGGGAATGCCACTATACATGAGTCGAGCATTAATTAATTACGCCAGCGAGAATGCAGTACATGTGTTCTTGGTCTTTACAGCTCTTGGTGTTCAATTGATTATTTTATGGATTTTCAACTTGATAAAAGTTTTTAAAAGTATTTGAAATTATTTTAAGGGATTTTGTGTGATTTCCGAGAAATGCATCATTTTTCATGAGCTTTCAGAAAATGTCGAGGTTTTTTAAGAAATTTGGAAAGTTTTAAAACGTTTCAAAATATTTCAATACTGGTCATACCCTCATTTAATACTAATATTAATACTAATATATTAATACTAATATTATTAAACAGAGATGTTTGATTTCTTTTAGTTACTTGCTATAAGATTCAACAAACTTATATACAAAAATTCATGCCCTAATAAATAGTTGATAAATTTAGAAGTATTGCAAAATGCAGTGAAAAATCGGGTTGAAGATCTACCCAATCCCCTCCTTCCTCATTCTAAGAAAACGTAATATTTTCACCAACTTCCTCTGCCTGCTAAGAATGTTACATAATTTGTGGATGGGCCCTTAGGAAGTGAGAAAATGAACCCGATGGGAGTAAATCTGTTCCTGAAAAACGAACCGGCAGCTTTTATAATTGATTTTTACGAGCCATAGTAACTTTGGGCCTCTACTTACTTTATCGTCCGAGGACCTCGACCCCAACGCGGGTCTGTGCCTCTCAAGAAGCGTTCATTTATTTTTTATAATACATACACCTGGAACGTGTTTCTTAAAGTTATTCCTGAAGTGAGAAGGACATTTTAAGAGGAAGTGAGAGCACTCAAAAAAAATTCTGCTTGAAGCAACCATAATTACAGTTATTTCAACCAAAATAGAATTTTGAATATACCCTTACTATTAATTCTGGTTAAAAGTTCTAGAAATTTCTGGTTTCCCATTTTCTGTTTGTTTTCATGAGTTTTTCTGGTAAATTTAAACAGAATTTTTGATAAAAATCACCAGAATAAACATAACCAGATATTCTCGTAAACTTAACCAGATGAGCTGGTAAGCTTAATACCCGAGAAGACGAATTTTCAACAAAATATATGAATTTTCTACCAAATAGTTGAATTTTCCACCAAATACTAGAATTTGGAACTAAACGTGATGAATCCGATCTAAAAATATAATAGTAGACTTTTAAATCAAAAAGATTAACTTTCAACCAGAAACAGTTGGATTTTATTATTAGGTTCTATTAATTCATTTCGCATTAAGCCAAAAAGCGAGAAAATGGGGAAAAGGGTGAGTTTCTTTAAAACAGGAGGAAAAAGAAGAATTCATTAAAAAAAAAAGAAAGAGTGTTAAGTCTGGAATATGACAGTTATTTTCAAACTTATTAAGTTATTAGAAAGCGTCCATAAACCACGTGAACAGTTTTTCATTTCTTTATATCGTTGAAACCTTTTTAACCTTATGACGATTTAATTTCTGTCTTTATTTAAACAAAAGTAAAACTTTCCACTTCGTTTATGGACGCTTCCTTATTGATCTGTACTGTTGCAGGGCCATTTTTCGACATATTCGCAATATTTGTTACAATTTATTATCAGGAAACGTACGAAACGTTATCTAAGTTCGTAACGTTATTACTGCTCACCCCCTCCCATTCCCTGTTACAAATCGTAATTTTCGGCACGACCCCCTTCACCCCTCAAATTGGTAACGTAGTTTATGGGCGGCCCCTTACAAGAAATAATAACCAGTATATTTTGCATCAGAATAAATCAGCAAGAGTCAATCAACCAGAATTTTCTAGTCATATTTATTAGAATTTCTGATTCAAATACAGTAAGCTCACAAAGTGCCTTTTTTACAAAGCGCTTTTTCTCACCAAGTGCCTCTTCCTTCCATTACCTCTCAGTTCGGCAAGCGCCTTGAGCGTGGCATTAGATGCGTGTGCGCGAGACGATATTCAAAAAATCCGCGAACGCGTTTCAGAGATATTTCCCGCCAAGATTTCGGGGCGAGGCTTGACCAAGCGGGCGCTTAGTGAGGACCTCAGTCCCGAGGATCGGGCGCTTTGTGACAGTCTAGCAGAAAAATTTCAACCAGACGAGTCTAGTAACTTTAACCAACACCTTTTTTTTAATGATCGAGAGAAACTGGTGTTACGGAAGGAAAATGCTGCAGTTTCGAATAACTATAGTCGATTTGCTTTATCTTGGGTAAAAGGAATAAGAGACGAATACGTCAAGTCACAAAATTGACCATTGTCCAATAAAATAAGTGCGCGCATGTCCGTTATATATTACCCTTCGTCTTTAATATATCGTTAGCTTCAGTTAGCAAAAGTACGACTATGAAGGTACATCCATCAATGCACGGAGTGGTCAGTGGTCAGTGGTCACTCAGTGGTAACTCTCTACTCGCTAATTTTGAATAGACGCTCATTTGCGAAGGAACTTAGGTCACTGTCATCCCCATTCCTACCAAATATAAATACTCGACGTGTGGGTTCCAGTGATATTTCATCCACGTCATTCATCAACCCCATCAGTTCTGATAAGAATAATCAAGATTTCAATAGCATTACGCACTTCTAGTGCTATCAATCATTATTAAACTTGTCTTTATGCTCCACACTTAATATTGAAGGGAACACTTTGATTTATATCCTATATTCTTTTCGTTATAAAACACAAGCTTTAAAACGGTTTTGACATAGTCTAACTATCAATTTTATCTATACGGAATGTTTACTATATTAATGAAAATATTTCCTTCTGTTTCAGGTGAGTTTGTATTACCTTTGTTGATACTCTATGGCTAAGTCTTTTCTTCGACGAGTGAGTAAAATGTTTTGTACATTTTTCCAAACAAACAAAAACGGTTAACCCTTAAAGGACACTTCAGGTCACTGTGACCCCACGGATTTTCCCATTTTTTTCCGATTGTCTACGTTTGTTTTCAAGTATTTTTGCGAATAGTTACATTATCACTGAGGCTTCGGAAATATTTTATTCCTATTTTTTATTGTTTCAACATCACTCATGATTTTTTTCAAACAAAAATATCGTTTACTTTTGATCTGACAGCTATTTTAAGTTGGTGGGGTCAGTGAGACCCATGTGTCCTTTATGGAATTATTTTCAGGTGTGTTCTTTAAGGGTGAAACACGAATCTAGACGTTGCTTGCGTTTCTTAGAACACAATTTTAATTAGTATTTTTTAAATAAAAAAACGTCATCTTATTTGTATTTTGTTTGAAATGAAAACTTACTTTATTAATATTCTCAAAAATCTTTCAAAGAAAAAAACTTATTAGAGACACTGTAAGCTCAAGATCCGTTCCAATATGCAGGATTTTTTTGGATTATTTCTTCTCCTATTTGGAAAACGTAATAATTTGAATAGATTGGTTAAGAATAAAACACAAATACTTTTTCCAACATTATAACTACCAAGGCTTTATTTTTCGTTGTACCGTTGCTTGACGTGTTTTAGCACCCAATTTTAATTAGTCTTTTTTGGGATAAGAAACGCTATCTTATTTTTTCATCAGGAGCTCTTGCATATAAAAATTTCAGGTTCAAAAGATCCTTAGGGAATACTTATCAACTGGTGGGTATGTGAAGGGCAGTATAGTTTTTTGAAAGAAGGGTTATTGGATGCGTCTTGGAGGTAAGACTAGCATATTTTCTTTACTGCCAGCCCGTAAAGTACTCAAAAACAGTACGCAAACCGATTCGTCTGAGCGCGTTCTTTCCTCGATATTTTTACGACACCTGCCTGTCTCTCGGTCAGAGGTCAAATCGATTTCGGTCAGAATTGGGATAAGGTTTATAGGCCCATCCTCAAAGGCGTATTTCAAAATAATACCTTTTTGTCTCAAACTTCAATTTTTGCTGGAGAAGGCTCCAATCATAAACTCCACCAGACACTACAGTTATTATAAGTTAAGAAAGTTAGGAAATATTATTAGAAGATAAAATAATGGCACTTCTCAATAGAATATATTTTTTTAATCTGCATTATTCCCAAATTTGTTTTCAACTCCTTAAAGTTAAGTTGTTTTGGGTTGCTCAGGAGTCTAAGCGGTACAGTAGTTCAATTTTAGCTGAAAAGGGTATTTTTTTCGAAAAATGTTGAAAATTACCTTTATTGTTAAAAAGGCATAATTTCCGGTCAAAACGTCAACTATTTTGTTAAAAATTGGTCTTTTTGGCTTTGAAATTCAATAATTTGGTTAGAATTTTCTTTCTTTCTTGATTGAATATAAATCTATTTTCGTGGAGGATTCAACAATTTTAATACAAATTCGACTTGCTTAGATAAATTCAACTGTTTTATAATTTAAACTTAAAATCCTTTTTGGTTGAAAAATCAAATATTTCATTTTTTGTTAAGAATTCATCTCTTTTTAGGTGAAAATCCAAGTACTTGGCTAAAAGTTGAACTGCTTTCATGAAAATATATTTTTTTTTGGTTGAAGATTCATCATTTTAATTGAAAATTCAAGTAATTGGCTCACAGTAGAACTACTTTTTCAAAATATATTTAAGTTAGTTGAAGATACTGGTTGAAAATAAAATTTCTTGTTGCAAATTAAACTCATTCGCTCAAAGTTAAACTACTTTGTTAAAAATATATTTCACTCGGTTAAAGATTCTACTTGAAAATTAACTTTTTAGTTGAAAGTTCAACTATTTGGTTGATTTTTTTCTTTCTGGCTTGAGAATTCAACAATTTGGTTGAAAAATCGTCTATTTTGTAGAAAATGCGTATTTTTTTAATCAATTCAACTATTTGTAACTTAAAATTAAAATCTTTTTCTGTTGAAATATCAACTATTATATATTTTGTTGAAACTTCATCTCTTTTTGGTTAGAAATTCAACAACTTGGTTAAAATTTGAACAGCTTTGTTAGAAATTCATCTCTTTGATTGTAAATGTAACTATTTTGTTAAAAATTCGCCTTTTTGGGTTAAAAATTCAACTTTTTTTTGTACAAAACTCGTGTTTTTTGTTAGAAAATTCCACAATCAATTTGTTTGAAAGTTGATCAGCTTTGTTGAAAATTCACTTTTTTAGTTTAAACTGTAACTATTTTATTGAAAATTTAAGTTTTTTATACAAAATTTCTCTATTTCGCTATAAAATTCAACAATTTGGTTGAAAAATCTACTATTTTGTTAAAAATTTATATTTTTGGTTGAATTCAACTGTTTTTAAATTAAGTTCAAAGTCTTTTTTGGTAAAAGTATAAACTATTACATTTTTAGTTGAGAATTCGTCTTTTTTGGTTGAAAATTCAATTACTCAATTAAAAGTTGAACCACTTTTTAAAATTTTTTTTTTTTTTTTCGAGATTTAATCATGTTGTGAAAGCAACCGTTTAATGCAAATCATTATTGTTTTTTAATCAAACTATTTTGTTGAAAATTCACCTTTCTTAGTTGAAAAAATTCAATCATATGGTTGAAAATTCGTCCCTGTAGACTGAAAATTCAACTATTTGCTTAAAGATTTAACTATTTTGATGAAAATTCATTCCTTGTTGTTAAAAATTCAATATGTTTACTTGAAATGTTAGAAATTTGAAGCATTTCAATTTGAATTTAGTATTAATATCTACATTCATTTTATTTAAAAAAATGTATTATAATAATTATAATCAAAATTATAATAATATAAACGATCCTAAGCCTGAGAGAAGAATGAGCATCCTCATTTTTCGAAAAAAAAAAATAATAGAATTTGGTATCATCAGAAAGAATCTCTTTCAAAGCGTCTTGTTTCTAATGTCTTGAATTTCTGTTTATCATTCTTGAAAAATGAATCCAAACCTTGTCATTAATAAAGAAAAGGGGGAAATTTAGTCGAAATTTTTTATTTTAGGTGTTTTAGGGGATTTTTTAAATTTGAGAGAGCAAAAAGGGGATTACGTAGAAATGGGACGGACTGTGATCCTTGGTAGCTACTCCGCCATAAAACTCTGCATTATCATCTGCGTGCTTGGCTTTCGTATGGGGTCGAAGTCAAAGCACATTTCAAAGGGCGCATTTCACACGTGTCAATCGGTTCAAGATTTACGTACGTACCTTGCTTCGCTCGTCTTTCCCATTCTCCTCCGTAAATCATTCCAACGTCTCAAATACTCGTACAACGAAACGACGTAAACCTTTGCTTATTATTGGATCACCTCTTTATAAAATAATAAATAATTCTAATAATTTACTATTTACCTTTTTTAATTAACAAATATCGATGTTGAATCGATTACTTCGAATAAATAACTTTTCAAACTCGAGAAAAAATCTGCCTCAGTCCGGATTTGAACCGGGAGCACCACTATACATGAGTGGAGCGTGTACTGATTACGCCACCGAAGCTTCTACAGATCCATCCAAGACCATTTTTTACCAACGTGGGTTTAATCTAATTATTATTTGGAGGACATGATTACAATTTAAAGATGTTAACTACCGAGTTTTGAACATTTAAATTAGTAGATTTCAATATTAATCGACTGCTACAAACAAATAATTTTTGAAGATCACGACAAAATCTGCCTTAGCCCGGATTTGAACCTGGATTGTCACTATCCATGAGTGAAGCGTTAACCGCAATTACGCCACCAAGGGTACTATTTACATATTTCATTATGCATTTATAATATTTTAATTATCAGTTCGAAGCAAATTTTTCACACTATTTTACCATTTAAACACTTCATCATTTATATATGAATCAGTAATAATATGAAACAGTAATATAAGTTTTACATTACGTTGTGTAGTTCTCGTAAATATTAGAAAAAAATTTAAAGCTAGCTTTAAAAAAATTTGTTAAACACTTCAGAACTCTCTACTAATAAAATACATTAGCAAAAAATTCAATAAGATCAAAGATAAATAAGTAGATAAATTTTGTTCAATTATTCTCATCATTTTTTTCTCGGTTATTCTGTCAAGTACAGAATTATAAAGTCGCTCAAAGAATTTTGCTAACATAAGTAAGCTAAAATGATATAATTTGAAAACCCAAAAACTAACTATTCGAAAAACCTACTTTCTCTGTTTTTGTTTCCTTAGGCTTCTAAATTTGTTTGTAATATATTTTTGTCAGTTTACAGCTCTCAGATATTCTAAAAAAATAATGTCAACTATAAAAAGATCATGATTTGAAAGAACAGAAATTTAAAAAATTATAATTCACGAAAATAAAAAATTATGAGGATAACAATTATTTTAAATACGCAGTTCGCTAAAATGTAAAACCAAGTCATATAAAAATTAATTTGTTTGCATATTACTTTCGATTTGCAACATTTTATTTCTACGACCGCAACTAACATACTTTTCTCCGATACACCGTTTTACATATTTTTTTACATATTTGAATGGTTTCTTAAAAAAGTTGACACTTTTTTGTTTAAAAGCTTACTATTATATTTTTCCTTTAGAATTCATCTTTTTTGGTTAACAATTTCATTATTTTGCTGAAACTTTAATTATTTTGTTGAAAATTCAACAATTTAGTTGACATTTTTTTTCTAGACTGTAAAATCTTTTTTCGAGAAAAACTCAACTCTTTTGTTGACAATTTGTCTTTTTGTACATGATTTGATGTAAATTAGTTTTTGGCTACTGGTCTTATATCCATATTTTTTAAAAATAAACCCTCTGTTTTATAAATCAGCTCTGTCATCCTGATGAAGAAACTGTACAACTGCACTTTTATCAAAAATGAGTTCTTTATATGGTTGGATTCATAATGAAAAGCCGAATTTAACTATGCTAATGATTATTAAAAATTGTAATTAAATCTCAAGATAATTAGGTCTCAATCAGCATATCTACAGCGATTTTTGAGAATTCCTGCTGAAGAAACAATACATCTGCAGAAATTCTAGCATATCCACACAAGTTCCAGGATTTGGGATAGTGTTGAACCCTCAGATCCTGATAAATGAATCCTGAAATCGAATAGCACAAGTACATTTTAAGTTTCTTCACCCGGATTCGAGGGTAACTTTGAGCCACCGATCCTTCATTTTCAGTAGCACATCTGCATTTTTTATTTGTCAAGTACAAATAATCTAGTTGATTAATAATATAATTATTATTAATTATCTGAAATAATTATAGGAATATAATTAATACATTATTATCCTTTTAGAGACTA
>JAABKJ010011481.1:0-10733 GCA_011634705.1 Andricus grossulariae
ATCCAAAAATATACTACTTTTTTATAACACATGCATGATTTCAACCCTTTTCGATGCCTATAAAGCGGAGCTAAAGCTGTGTTTTTTAGCCCTGTAACGGCCCAGCCTAGAATTCGAAAAAAAATTTGAAAAAAATTTTTAAACACTCTCGATTCCCATAGATTTCAAAAATTGTAAGAGATTTAGAGATAATAAAAATTCTGAAAATTACAAAAATTACAATAAATTTTTTAATATTTGGAATTTTCGTAAGTTTTCAAAACTTTTAAAATTATAGAAATTATAAGGTATAAAAAAATATTTAAAATTATTTTAATTTACTGTAAATAAGCACTAAAATACTGACATTTTTGGATGATCTGAATTTCCGTAAATTTCGAATAATTTTAAAATTTGTTTAAAATAGCTCTTTTTTAATATTTTGGAAATTCATCATAAATAACCGATAGCTTTGAAAATGTGTGGATACTCTGAATTTCTGTTAATTTCAGAATTTTAAAAAATTTCAAAATTTGAAACAATTTCAAAAATTGTTTTGAAGATTAAAAATTTTTGAAATTTACCATAAGTTTCCGATGATTTCGAAAATCCTTTAAAGTCTCTGAATTTCTGTAAATCAACAAAAAACTTAAAAGCTTCAACATGTTAAAAATTTTGAAAATTACCACAATCAATTACCATAAATAAACACAAAATGCGAATATTTTTGGAGGATCTGAATTTCCGTGAATTTCAAACATTTTCAAAATTTGTTTAAAATATCCTTTTTTCATATTTTTGAAATTGACCATAAATAACCGATATTTTTGTAAATGTATGGATAATCCCAATTTCCGTTTATTTAAAAAGTTTAAAAGATTTCAAACAATTTTCAAACTTTTTTGAAATTTTTAAAATTTACCATGAATTAACAAAAATTTCGACTAAACATTAACTAAATAAATAAATTTTGAATATTTTGGAACGCTCTGAATTCCTGTAAACTTCTGAATATCACTAATATTTAGTTACCTTCAATTACAATAAATTTCCGTACATTTTAGAAATTTGTGTATACGCTAAACTTTCGTAAATTTCAAAGATTTCAAAATTTCTAAAAAATCTTCAAAATTGCCACAAATTACAACGAATTTTTAGGTCCTAAAAATTTCCGCAAATTTCCAAGAGTTTAAAAAAATACAGACATTTCCACAATTTTAAACAGCTCAAAAAGATTTCAAAAAATATTTGAAGTTCGAAAATTACCTTAATTCACTATAACTGACCGTATATATCGGGACATTTCTGGATGATTTGAATTTCTATAAATTGGAAAAAATGTCACCTTAAAACAATTTCAAAATTATTTTCAAATAACTTTTTTCAAAATTTTGGAAATTTACCGATAATTCTGAATATTTAGGTACTCTGAATTTCCTTAAATTTGAAAAATTAAAAAATGTTCTAGATTTTGAAGAATTTCCATTTCTGTTTGTAAATATTAGATATGTTTTATATTTACAATAATTTAAAAAAAGTTTGAACACACTTAATTTTCGTAAATTTCAGTAATGAAAAATTTTTTTAAATCAAAAAAATTACCATAATTCACTATGAATTATAATAAGTTTGTAAATACTTCAAATTTCCATAAATTTCCATAAATTTCCAAAAATTTAAAAATAATAGAAATTTCCAAAAATTTCAAAAGTTTAAAAGAATGTATTCGAAATTTTGAAAGTTACTTCAATTTACCATGAATTACTGTAGATATCTGTAAGATTTTGGATGATCTGAACTTCCGTAAATTAAAAAAATTTTGGCAATAAACTGATTTTTTGTAAATCTGCAAAGTTTTGAAAGTTTTTGAATGTATTCCAAATTGTTAAACTTTCGAAAATCACTATTATCTACTATAAATAATCATAAATTTTCGGAAATTTTCAAATAATCTAGATTTCCGTTAATTCAAAAAAATTTAAAATGATTTCAAACATTTTTCAAATTGATTCAAATTTTCTGAATATACCATAAATTACCATAAGTTTTCAAAAAATTAAAGAAATTTTAGATAATCTGAATTTCTGTAAAATTGCAATATTAAAAAATTACAGAAATTTGAGCAAATTTCAGAAGTTTTGAACGCATGATGAAACCAAAAAAATCTCCTTGGCAACGAATGTGGAAAATTGTTCGATAATTAAAAAATTGTCTCCTTTTTCAATTGAAACATTTTTTACTTTTTACAATCACCCCTTTTTGATTCGGAACGTAAAATACATAAACTTAAAATGAAAAAAATTTGTAATGAATTTTCAACCAAATACATCAATTTCAAACAAAGTTGTTGAATTTTGAATGAAAAAGGCGAATTATGTGCAAAAGAGTTGAATTTTCAACTCAAAAATATAATCTTTTATCAAAAAAAGTTAATTTTTTACAGAATAGTTCAATTATTTCCCAATTAGTTAAATTGTTATTAAAATAGTTTCATCTTTTACCGAACATTTACATTTTCATTCAAAAATATAAATTTTGCAAACAATTTCATTTTCAATCAAAAAATATGAATTTCCAACTTGAATGATGAATCTTCAACCAAACCAAAATTAATTTTTCACAAAGTTGTTCGAATTTCAACCAGGGAATTGAATTTTAAAATAATAAAGATGTATTCTTAACAAAAAATGTAATACTCAATACATCTACCAAAAAGATTTTAATTTTAATTAAAAAACAGCTAAAGTGTTAACCAAAAATATAATTTTTTAACCAAGAAGATTAATTTTTTTTCAATGGAATGGTTAAATTTTCAATCAAACTGTTTCATTTTTTATCCCAGATTTATTGTAATAATTTTTTCATTTTGGGATTCCCGACAATAAAATTGAGCTGTTGTCCCTTTGAGTTCCAGTTTAGAATTTTGTTATGGATTTTATTTTATTTTTTTAAATTTCAAGCTTGAAGCTTTTAAGCTTTCAAGCTTCTTAGTTTCAATGACGCGTAAAATAAATATAAATAAAAAAAATTATTACAAAAAATCTTGTATGAAAATGTAACTATTTTGTTGCAAATTCAACTGTTCTGTTGCAAATTCAACTATTTGTTGGAAAACTTGTATTTTTAATTTAAAAATTTATCTGTTTTGGTCGAAATTTGCTTTTCAGATAAAAGTGTAAATTTTGGATTGAAAATTCAACAACTTTGTTATAAATTGATACTCTTTTGGTTGAAAAATTTAACTATGTTTTGTTGAAAATTTAACAGTTTTGTTGCAAATTCGTTTTTTTTAATCTTTTGATCTAAAAATTCATCCATTTTAGTCAGAATTGCATCTTTCTTGGATAAAAATGCAAATGTCTGATTGAAAATTCAAAACTATTGTTAAAAATTGATACTTATTGGTTGGAAAATTCAACTATATTTTATTGAAAATTCAATTGCTTTGTTGCAAATTTAACTATTTTAACACATCCTTTTAATCTAAAAAATCATCTATTTTGGTGGAAATTGTATCTTTCTTGGATAAAAATGAAAAAAATTGGATGAAAAATAATCTTTTTTGCTTGATGATTCAACTATTTTGTTTGAAAATTTTGGTTGAACCACTTTGGCAAGGAACAATTTTTTGTTGAAGATTTATATTTTTAGTTGAAAATTCATCTGCGTGGGTAAAAGTTGTACGAATTAGTTGAAACTATTTTTTCATGAAAGTTTACTGTTTGGTTAAAAATGTAACTATTTTGTTGTAAATTAATTATTTTGCTTAAAATTTATATTTTCTGATTAAAAGTTCAAGTTTTTTCTAGAGAAAATTCGTCTTTTGACTCGAAGGTTCAACAATTTAGGTGAACTTTTTTTGCACGACTGAAAAATTTTTATTTATCGAAAATTCGTCTTTCTGGTTTCAAAATTCATTTGTTCAACTACATTTTTTTTGTGTGAAATAATGACTATTATATATAAACATTTTGTTATGTTTTTTTCTGAAATTTTTCACATCGCGCTGGCTCTTTAGTTATGAACAAATAATGAATTAACAATTGAGAAAATAATTTATCGAACAATTTTTCCTGCTTGTGAATATATTTTTCTGAACTAAAACAGGCATTTGAAATATTCTTTAAATTTTCTATATGGATCATATTATGAATGTAATTTTTTTCTTGAAGTAGTCACTGAGAACTAAAAAGTCAAAGAAAAGATGAAAATTCAGAAAAGACGAGCAAAATTTTCAACATTATTTAAAGTGAATATTATCAAAAATAATGAATGGTTCAAACAATCATGTTTCTTAAGTTATGATATTTTTCTTTTTTTGACTCTGGTCTAAACATTTTAGCTTTTCAGCAATAATTTCTTCTGAATTTCGAAGACATTTTATTTTTGGGCAGTCATACCAGAGTCACAAGTGGAACAAAACGATTACCAAAAAAAGGTAAATCAAGAAAAAAAAAGAAGGATATTTCTAGTATGGAAAATAAAAAAGAAGATGATGGTATTGAAAATACGAGCGACAGGATGCGCGGGTCGCTTGATTAGCGACCCTGAATTCAACAAAATGAAAATTTCCCTTCAGCACCAATTTCTCATTCAAAATCCTCCTTTTATTTACCCTACTATAAATTGAAAGCCCAATTTAATATTGTTGGATCCAAGCCCTTCGAATTGAATTTATTCTCATTTCAGAATTGAACGATCCTCAACTAAACCCAGATTCACAAGTGAACTGTCTAAATCCAAACAATGAGAGTGGGTCCAATCCTCAAGTGGGGTAGAACTCAGCGTTCAAGTTAAATCCCAGCTTGCTCGTTTGGAACTCAGGTGAGGCAGAAAAAAAAATAATAAAAAGACGGCCGTTGACAAAACCTGTGCCAGTGCCTGTGCCCGCACTCGAATCTTTCAAGACGCATTTGCGCTGAATCGAAGAAAAAAAGTAGATTGCACGACACTCGTGGGCAGGAATTGCACAAAAGCGCGAACAATGAGAAGCATGAGGGTTGCCATTCAAACTACCGAGATTGAGTTGAATATGAGCCTGCCTTGTGGCACTCGATAGGCCTCGATCTGAATGAAGAACAGGCATCCTGAGAACCGTAATGCGTATAATCCTCGTTGAATCAAACAATTCTATCCTCGAGATTATTTCACCAAAAGAGAACAGTTTGTAAGAAATGTGCGCCTGAAAAGTGAAAAAAAGAGGATCAAGATTCCTACCTTACCGACATCGAGAAGATTCAATAGTTGTAGTGATTCGTGTCTGTACTAAGCTTCTAGAATGGTCTAGAACGGTCTAGAACTGTCCATATTAGGCTTCTAGAACTTCCTAGAGGGGTCCGTACTGACTTTCTGGAACGTTCTAGGAGGGTTCGTACTAAGCTTCTAGAAATTTCTCGGTGGGTCAGTATCAGGCTTCTAGAACTTCCTAGAAGGGGTCCGTACTGAACTTACAGAACGTTCTAGAAGGTTCCGTACTTGAGCCTCTAGAAATTTCTCGGTGGGTCCGCATTAAGCTTCTAGAACTTCCTACAAGGGGTCCGTACTGAGGTCCTAGAACGTTATAAGAGAGTCCGTACTAAGCTTCTAGGACGTTCTCGGAGAGTCCTGGTGACGTCAAAGAATATTACTGCGCCATTGTGAATACTCTAATTTGTTCTGAATTCTCTGATTTGTTCTGAATTCTCTGAATTCATCTAAATTCCCGTGAATTCTCTGAATTACTTTTATTCCTCTAAAGTCTTTTATATTTCTCTGAATTGACCAAGTTTCTCTGAATTATCTGAACTCTCTGATTTCCTCTGAATTTCTCTGAATTATCTGAATCCTTCTGAATTAGGGTTTTAAATTCCTCTGAATCATCTGAATTTCTCTGAATTTTCTGAATTCCTCTAAAATCTCTGATTTCCTTTGAATTTTCTCATTTCCTTTGAATTCTCTCATTTCCTTTGAATCCTCTGGTTTCCTCTGAATACCTCTAAATTCCTCTGAATTCCCCTGAATCTTCTAAAGTGTTTTGAATTTCTCGGAATTGTCGAAATTTCTCTGAATTCCTCTAGATTCTCTGAATTCCCTTGATTCTCCTAAATTCTTTTGAATTTCTTTCAATTATCAGAATTTCTCTGAATTGTCGGGATTTCTCTGAATTATCTGAACTCTGTGATTTTCTCGGATTTCCTCTGAATTTCTCTAAATTATCTGAATTCTTATAAAACTTCGAATTTCTCTGGATTTATCAGAGTTCTTCTGAATTTCTGATTTCCTTTGAATTCTCTAATTTCCTCTGATTTTCTCTAAATTCCCCTGAATTCCTCTGAATTCCTCTGCATTCTCTGAATTCCCCTAATTCCTCTAAAGTATTATACAATTCTCTGAATTGCCAGAATTTCTCTAAACTGTCGAAGTTTCTCTGAATTTGTCTGATTTATCTGAATTCCTCTAAATTTCTCTGAATTCTCTGAATTCCCTTGATTTCTTTAACGTCTTTCAAACTTCTTTAAATTGTCAGAATTTCTCTGGATTGTCAGAATTTCTCTAAATTATCTGAGCTCTCTGATTTCCTCTGAATTCCTCTAAATTACCTCAATTCCTATAAATACTCTGAATTCCTCTGGATTCATCAGAGTTTTTTTGAATGCTCTGAATTTGTTTTAATTACCTGAATCCCTCTAAATTCTCTAATTTGCTCTGAATTCTCTGATTCCGTCTGAATTCTCTGAATTCTCTAAATCCCTCTCAATTCCTATGAATTCTCTGAATTCCCTTAATTCCTGTAAAGTGTTTCAAATTTCTCTGAATTGTCAGAATTTCTCTAAATTGTCGAAATTTCTCTGAATTTCTCTAAATTTTCTGAATTCCTTTAAATTCTCTGAATTCCTCTGAATTCTTATAAATACTCTGAATTCCTCTGGATTTATCAGAGTTCTTCTAGATTCTCGGAATTCCTCTGAATTATCTGAATCCCTCTAAATCCTCCGATTTTTCCTGAATTCCCCTGAATTCCTCTGAATTCTCTGAATTTCCTTAATTCCTCTTAAGTGTTTTAAATTTCTCTGACTTGTCATAATTTCTCTAAATTGTCGAAATTTCTCTGAATTTCTCTGGATGCCTCTAAATTCTCTGAATTCCTCTAAATTCTCTGAATTCCTCTGGATTCTTATAAATACTCTGAATTCCTCTGGATTTATCAGAAATCTCTGAATTACTCTGAATTCCTCTGAATTCTCTGGATTCCCTCAATTCCTCCAAAGTCTTTAAAGTTTCTCTGAATTTTCGGAATTTTCCTGAATTGTCGGAATTTATCAGAATCATCTGAATTTTCTAATTCCCTCTGAATTTTTCCGATTTCCTCTGAATTCTTCGAATTCCTCTGCAATCTTTGAATTCCTCTGAATACTATGCATTTTTCTGAAGGGTAAAAATTTTTCTGTTTCGTTAGCAAGCGAATCCACTTTGTAGAAAATTGAACTATATTGCTGAAAATTTGTTTCATTTTCTAGTTGGAAATTAACTTTCCTAAATGAAATTTCAACTATTCACTTTTTGGTTACAAATTCATATTTTTTATAGAAAATTAATCTACTTGCTTGAAAATTTATATTTTTGGATAAAAATCGAACTATTTAGGGGAAAAATTAAACCATTTTGTTATAAATACGGTTTTTTTAGTTGAAAATTAATTTTTTAAATGAAAATTTAATGATTCATTTTTTGATTGTGAATTTATCTTTTCCAGGTGAATATTCAATTATTTCGTTGAAAGTTCATGTATTTTGTAAAAAATGGTATTTTCTTGATTAAAAATTAACCTTCTTGCTTGAAATTAATTTTCTTGTTTGAAAATTTATTTCAATTTTTTGTTGAGAATTGAACGACTTTACTGAAATTCGAACTGATTTGTTAGAAATTTATTTTTTGATTCAAACTGCATCATTCTAGTTGAAATTTCATCTCCTTGGTTGAAAAATGAACTATTTTGTGGATATATTTTTTTGGTAAAAACCTAATTTACAAAAATGATAATCTTATTATTCTATTTTTGGTTGACAATTTATCTTTTTTAATTCAAAATTTAAATATGGGGTTAAAACTTAGTATTTTTTGTTGATGATTCAACTACTTGGTTCGAAATTCAAGTGTTTTATTAAAATATCGTCTTTTTTGGTTGAACGTCGATCTACTTTCTTACAAATTCATTTTTCGGTCAAAGATGCATAATTTTAATTGAAAATTAGAGTCTTTTGTTAAAAATTGATTTTTTTTTTGTAAAACCTAATTTCTCAAGTTAAAAGTCTGATCGGTACTAAGCTTCTAGAACCTTCTAGAAGGGTCTGCACTAAGTTTCTAGAACTTTCGAGAAGGGGTTCGTACTAAGCTTCTAGAAGGTTCTAGGAGCGTTCGTACTAAGTTTCTAGAACGTTCTAGAACGATCCGCACTAAGCTTCTAGAACGTTCTAGAACGATGCACTAAGCTTCTAGGACGTTCTCGGAGGGTCCTGATGACATCACGAAATAGTACTGCGCAATTTGAGAGCCGAATACGTGTAAACAGATTCAACATCATTTATTATAAGAAAAACAAGGATGAGGTATTGCTTTCTTATAGACTAAAATTGATTTATCTAATAATAATGATAATACTTTCAATTATCTATTACGAAACAAAAAATCATCCTCGTTTTTCTCATAATAAATAACCTCAAAACTGTTCATGCAAGTTCGGCTGTAACAATTGCGCAATATTATTTTGCTTCGTCATCAGGACTTTTCGAGAACTTTCTAGAAGCATTCGGAGAATGCAAAGAAAATCAGAGAATTCAGGAGACCTCTGATGAATTCAGAGGAATTCAGAGAATTAGGAGGAATTTAAAGAATTAACAGGTATTTAGATAATTTAAAGAAATTCAGTGAACTCAGAAGAAATCAGTGAATTCAGAGGAATTTAGTGATTCCAGAGGAATTCAGAGAGTTGAGGACATCTCTGATGAATTCTGAGGAATTCAGAGAGTTCAGGACATCTCTGATGAATTCTGAGGAATTCAGAGAGTTGAGGACATCTCTGATGAATTATGAGGAATTCAAAGAGTTGAGGACATCTCTGATGAATTCTGTGGAATTCAGAGAATTAAAAGAAATTCAGACAATTTAGAGGAATTCATTAAATTCAGAGGAAATCAGAGAATTCAGAGGAATTTAGAGAAATTCAGAGAATTTAGAGGAAATCAGAGAATTCAGAGGAATTCAGAGATTCCAGAGGAATTCAAAGAATCGAGGACATGTCTGATGAATTCAGAGGAATTCAGAGAATTAAGAGGAATTCATACAATTTAGAGGAATTCAGTGATTTCAGAGGAAATCAGAGAATTAAGAGGAATTTGAAGGAAATTCAAATTGATTCAGAAAATAAGGATCTCTCTCCTCTCGCTCCACTGGGATTCGAGCACCAGATCAACTGATAACTGATAAATCAGTTGATCTGGTTTTCGAATCCCAGTGGAACAAGAGGAGAGAGATCCTTTTTTTCTGAATAAATTTGAATTTGATAAATTTTAATTTATACCTCCATCTAGTCTATATGACGAAAATAATTTTTCTGTATTAGAGGATTTAACTTTGGTCGATAATGTAGATTTCCATTATTCAAAGTAAGTGTGATTGGATTTCTCGACGGATCGATAATTACAATCTCCGGCGATGATACAGATTCCTATTTAAAGGGTCCGTTATTGTAATAAACTAAGTGAAATTGACAATTTAGATCCCTACGCTCTGAAAAGTGAAGAATTTTCCACTAGTATTAGTAACATACCCGTAGTCAGTGAGCACTCGTGTTTACTTTTCGAGGATCACATAATTCTTTTAATTTAAGAAAATGGTACATTGATGTTTTATGATGGGTTGTACGAAGATCAAAGGAAGGGACCATGAAATATAATTTCATAAGATTCTAATTATTGTAAAAGAAACAAACAAAAAGTTTGCCAGACCGGGTGGAGCATACACTTTGCATGAGACAATAGTTATCGAACAGAAAACGTGAACTATGGGTAAGTGCGATTAAACGTGGTCCTTTGAGTGATTTGCTGATAAGAAATCCAAAAATTTGCTCACACCATTTTATATCAGGTAAGATAAATTAAATACACTTTACACAAGTCTAAAGTAGTCAAGATCTAACCTCCAAATTCAATTGCCTCATTTTACTCAATAAATACTACCATGAAATATTTTTAAAATACTTATTGGTACTCTAGTTTAAAATAAAAATGTGAACACAGAAGGAAAAAGTGTTTACTTCTATAATTTTTGCATAATACAAAAGTTTCGAATGGTTAGGTTAGTTGAAGTGGCCATTTGAAAATCTCATTTTACGCAAAAATTATTAAATTAAAAAGTTTCTCTCTGTGCATACCGACTATAATTTAAAAAAGGCATACTGCTCAGTGTTGAAAAATGAGTTAATTCTGGTGTTTATTTAGTAAAGTTAGGTGATAAGATTTTGAGGTTAGAGCTCGAGTCCGATAGCCTTCCCGTCACAAGTCGCTGCAACTTTCGTTCAACTCATGTATGGCAATATATAAGTGGGTTAAATCAATTTTTTCTGACAAGTATCTTTTCTTGGTCATTTACTAGGACGTCCAGCTGATCTGACCAATGTAAAAAATCCATTCTTTGAGAATTTTTAACCTGTAACAGTTCATATATTTTTAATTTTGCAAATATTGTCTACATTTATTAGAAAAAATAAGGAGATTTTT
>JAABKJ010011482.1:0-10733 GCA_011634705.1 Andricus grossulariae
ATAATAATATATATATATATATATTTATTTATTTATATACAGGGTGTCAGACCATCCGTCCACCCGTCCCCAGACCGGAAGTCAGTTTTTAAAAATGAAATGTAATTGTAGGGAATTTTTTTTTCCAGATCGTCGTTTTCCATCCTAAAATGCTGAATTGATTTTTTATTAACGCTCTGCGCCTTTTGGACTTCTCTAACTCCTCAGGGGAACAGTAAGATTTCGGAATGAATTTCCATGTGGAATCCGACGATTTGGAAAAAAAATTCATACAAAGTTACTCACTTTTACACTAGAATCAAAATCAAAGAAGAAAAATATGTAATTTTATTGAAAAAAATGACTCTCGGTCAGAATAGGCTATTTCCGGTGCGAGACGAAATTTGAAAATACCTGCAATCGATCGGGCATAGTCCATTTTCTATTAGGAGGTACTGAACTTTTAATTTTATTAGGTATTTTAGATTTTCAAAGGGGTGGACGGGTGGTCTGAGACACCCTGTATATCCAATATTTTCGTAAGAGAATGAAAAACAATTGTTTATTTGTTTCCAAAAAAGAGAGACTGGGGCATTGAAGAAAGATTAGCCTTAAGAACGACAATACTAAAATTTTGTATTTTAATTACCAGTCAACTGTAAAATTTTGATCCAACTTCGGATCATAAACAACATTATATTCTCGTTTTACAGTTTTACAAATTAAATTGAAGGTGCAGAAGAAGGTGGGTCTACAAGTACTGTTTTAAAATGCCTTGGGATTGAACGATGTAAGATAGATTCGTCGATTTCTGTTGGAGTCAACTCTTCAATCGCCTCAGTGTACATGTTTATCTTCACCCGTTTTGCTGTCTCATATGAAGTGTTTTTATATTTTATTGTATATATTCCACGAAGACATCTGTAATTTTTGTTGTCGAAAATTGCAAAGACTTCACCATTGGACGTTGATAATACCAGCGTTTCTTCCTTTGGCATAGGCTCAAGTTGTTTACCTTTGGCTTTCAATAGAATCAGTTTACCTTGAGGAAAACTGTATTTTCGGATTTCGAATCGCCTGGTCGGATTTTTGTTGGGAATAAGTCGAACAAATCTAATTTGTTCAATTCTATATCCAAGTATGCGAATCTTAGGATGAATGGCAGGAGGAGACCTGGTCCTGGCACGAAAAGATGGCTCGGTAGGAGGAGATGACCTGCCAGCAGAGCCCCGAAAATTAGGTCTGGCAAGAGGCAGAGGCCTTTTAGGAGATTGATGCCTGTTAAGAGAATCAGAAGGTCTGGAACAGTCGGACTGAGAACTCAATTCTAGAACAAGAAATAGAGAATTAAATTTTTCTTGTTTATCATCTCTCGGAATATTGTTCACTTCTGGCATATTTTTCACTGCTGGACAGAGAACTACCTAACTTTATTTCCAGTAGAAAAAGTAGTAAAACACCAAACTCTCATTGACTAAATAAGATTAGGTATGTACTCAAGAGGAGCGTACTTTAATTTTATATTCTGGCATATTTCACAAATTTCTTGAAGGTATTGTGTACAATGAAGTCCATTTAAAAGTGGTCAACATACAGAACTATTGCAATAAATATGGGAACGTCCACATTTGGTACGAATTCTGTATCAATAGGGACCCTTTTTGAACACACATCCTGGATTCCCTCGTGGTATATTCAGATTGAATTTGTACTCATTTCGAACAAACTCAAATATAGTTGGGAAAAAAGTGATTAGGATAGAATACGGATTACGTCGGACAAATTGTAATATGATTGAAATTATAAATATATTATACTAATATATTCACCAATAGAATTGAGGATAATCACCAAGGATAGGACGAGCATATACACAATTCTCATCTTTTCGAATTAGATGAAAAAATAATTAATGAAGAATTTAACTAATAATTAAGAATGTAACTGCTGGATATTTTAGTGCTTCTTTGGGCATCGTATGCCTTATTATAATCGTTATCTCACATATTACATGAGTGTCAAGCTTGTCCTTCTCTGATATTTACATTTCATTAGACTTAGTTTCCTTAAGTATTAAAATGTAGTTACTAAATTCGTTAAAACTGATATCACGACTGTAAACGAAAATTTGAAGCTTTAATAAACGAATTTAAATTCTACAAAATATGTTAAAAGAATTGGAAGGATGAATTTTATCCTTTCACATTTTGGAAGACTAACATTGTTTATCAAATGTTCTAGAAATTACTCATGGAAAACAAAGTTGGCTTGAAAGAATAAAGAAAAATATAACAACGATTTGATTTTTGACCTCTGCTCATCTCTATATTATATTCTATATGCAAATTTTTTTCCTTACTCTCGTGAATTTTGTTGTCTTTTTTTCAAATCCGTCGCGAAATTGAAAAATATGGAAATTACAAAATGGCGACGTTTATTATGAAAATATTTTGAAATCGATTTTCTCAAAATCCTCACATTTTTATTAATTTTTTTAATGAAATTTGTGTTTCTATGAGGAAGAAACCCTATGAGTTTCATGTGGAACATATTTTTCAATTACAGTGTTCGCATTCATAAAAAACCTAAAAGTACGTGTATATTTGGGACAACGATTTTTCTATGCGGTCTTTTATTGGGTACAATTTGTGTTGAAAATTTAACTGTTTTGTAGAAAACTATTCTTCTTGGTTGAAGATTTTTCTATTTTGTTATAACTTTATTCATTTTGTTAAAAATTCGTTTTTTGTTGTTATTAAAGATGCAACTGATTGGTTGAAAATAATCTGTATTGGTTGAAGATTCACCCAGTTTGTTTGAAAGTTCGCAAAATTTTTGTTAAATTTAATTGTTTTTTTATTTAAAATTAAAATCTTTTTTTGTTGAAATATCAACTATTATATTTTTTATAACCCATCTTTTTAGGTTGAAAATGTATGTAGATTGTCACAAATTTGTCTTTTTTTGGTAGAAAATGAATATTTTTTTGTTTGAAAATGCAATTATTTGGTTAAAAATTTATGTATTTTGCTGAGAAACTTTTTTTGTGCGCACTTTTGATCTTTTTTGCTTAAATTCAATGGTTTTTTTAATCTTAAATTGAAATATTTTACTGTTCAAATATCAACTATTATATTTTTTATTGAAAATTCATCTTTTTAGGTTGAAACTTCAACTCCTTGGTTGAAAGTTGAACTACTTTCTCAAAAATTCATTTTTTGATTGGAAATTCATAATTTTAGTAGAAAATTTATCTATCTGATTAAAGATTAAACTAATTTGTTGAAACTTCCATTTTTTTGATAAAAATTAATTCTTTGTATTTTTCCTTTGTTTATGAAAAACTGCATTAAAAATAGAAAAATTGCCAATAAATAGACAAAAGTTTTTCACTCTAGAAGAGCTGCAAATTAGTTATTAATCATTTTTTGATAGGATGCGTACTTGTTTACTTAATCGTGAAAAATAACAATAAAAAAATTTAATTTTTGAAAAAAAAACGACGCCAGGTACGAAAAAAGATGAATCGACAAAAATTGTGCATTAAAAAAGGACCTACAAATTTGTGAGCAATCACTTTTTGATAGGACGCGCAGTTTTTGTTTTAATCGTAAAAAGTAAAATTGAAAATAAAAGATATAAATTTTTGGACAAACGAGACAAGCTATTGAAAATAAAAAAATTAAATTTTTGGAAAAACTACACAAGAGACGAAAGAAAATGAAAAGACAAAAGTTGTTCCACTGAAACAGATCTACAAATTGTTTAAAAACTTTTTTCATAAAAATACATTCAAAATGAAAAAATTAACTTTTTGCAATAAAGATACAAGCTACAATGACTTATTATCCAAAAAAATTTGTCGCCTAAATTACATAAAAATTTTTTCTTAGAACCACTTTACACTAGGATGCGTATTTTTGGTTCAAATCGTAAAAAATAACATTAAAAATAAACAAATTAAATTTATGGAAAAATGACACAAGTTGCAATAAAATGTATAATAACAAATTTGTTTTTGTATAGGATGCGCACTTTTTTCAATTATAAAAACAAGACAATGAAAATACGTCGCTTTTAATAACAATACATATTATGAATTGTAATAATATACATTTACAAAATGATATACAATTTTCAGGGTAGCTGAGGATAAAATCTAATGCAAAATAATGAACAAATATTGAAGTAATCATGATAAATAAAATTTGTACTTTATTTTGCAATATCTAAACAAGCAATCTCAGGCCGAGGTACAGAAATAAATGTAATATACATTTAATATAATAGTGTTGCATAATGTCGAAAAGTTCGCACTTTGGAAAAAATCGAGTGCGAAGCACGAGATACGTGATGAGAATGTATTCGTTAAAGCTGAAGGAGCTTTAATAAAAGAGAATTCACTATCACCTAATTACAGTTGTCGATGATTTTATCTTTAATTTTAAAAGGTCTGTGCAAAGAAGTGGGGGTAAGTATAAAGTTCGTAGCGCGAGATGAATATATTTTTGAGCGTGAAGCGCGAGAACCAACAGTCGCGCGCCTCAGGCGCGCTCAAACTTGCTCAACTCCTTGGTTGAATGTTTAACTACTTTTTTTAAATTAATTTTTTCGGTTGAAGGTTTGTAATTTTAGTAGAAAATTGATCTTTCTGGTTGAAAATTAAACTTCTTTGTTAAAGCTTCCCTTTTTGGGGGGTAAAAATTAATTTTTGAATTTGAAAATTCAGTTATTCGTTTGAAATGAAGTTTTTTGTTGTAGTGTCATATTTTTGGGTTGAAAACTCAATAGTTGTGTGTAAAAACTTCATCTTTTTTACTTAAAAATTTTAAAATTCAGTAGAAAACTGAACTGCGTAGTAAAAACTTCAAGTTTTTTGTGGAAGATTCGTTTATAATTGAAAACTAATTTTTTCAAATGAAAATGTAACTATTCCATTTTAACTATTGTATTTTCTATTTTATTTTAGAGATTCAACCATTTGATTGAAACTTTATGTAATTTGTTGAAAATATGTTTTTTTGATGACAAATTAATCGTCGTGGTTGAAAAGTAGACAAAAAGTCGAAATATAGTAAAAACTCTTTTTTCATAGGTCTATGAGATACGTATCTAAATATATTCTATCTGAATATTTTCTATTTTTCTAACTGCCGGTCCTATTTCTATTTTTGGTGAAAAAGGTCACAAGTTTAATTTATGAATCGAATCGAGTTCGATCTCGCTCTTTTTTATTTTTCTTCATTTAATATTTTTGAACTTTGTTTTAAACTCCTTTTTATTGAAAATTCATCTTCTATGTTGAAAAAGTTATCTTTTTTAGTTTAAAATTAACTTCTTCATTGAAAATTCAACTCGGTTAGAAAAAATTCGTCCTTTTTTTATGAAAATGAACTATTTTATTAAAGTTTAAAATATTATGTTAAAAGTTTAATCATGTTGTTCGAAATTCACAAAATTTCGTTGATTGTCTTGTTTGGACCGAAATTTGTTATATAAATTTGTCCTTTTACATTGAGAATTCATCTTCTATGAGAAAAGGCATCTTTCTTGGCTAAAAATTTACTTCCCTATTGAAAATTCAACTGTTAAATAAAAATTCGTCTTTTTGGCTTTAAAATTGAACTATTTGGCTAAAAGATCTACTATTTTGTTGAAAATAATAATTATAATATAATAGTATACATATAATAAAAAATAATATAATATAATATATATAATAATAATTATTATTATGAGACCTGCAATATAGACCTGACTCCAAGGAACAGTGTTGCACGATGTGGTGTCTCGCGTAAATTGGATGACGTACCCATTTCAGTTGCGTCGGGATTTAAAGGAACGATGATTGTAGCTTCCGGAGAATGAAAAGCAACTTTTTTTATCTGTTTCCAAAAAAGAGAGTCTGAGGCATTGAAGAAATATTGAAGCCTTAAGAATGATAATACTATAACCTTTTATTGTAATTACTAATGACATTTTGATCCAACTTTGGATCACAAAAAAAATCATATTTTAGTTTTACATTTTTACAAATTAAAACGAAGGTTGGTCTACAAGTACTGTTTTAAAATACTTTGAGATTGCGCGATGTAAGACAGACTCCTCGATTTCTTTTTTAGTCAACTCTTCAATCGCCTCACTGTACATGTTTATTTTAACCCGTTTTGATGTCTCATATAAAGTGTTTTTATGTTTTATTGTATATATTCCACGAAGATTTTTATAATCATTGTCGAAAATTGCAAAGGCCTCACCATTGGACGTTGATAATACAATCGTTTCTTCCCTTGGCATGGGCACATATTGCAGACCTTTTACTTTTAAAAGAATTGGTTTGTCTTGAGGAAAAGTGTACTTTCGGATTTCGAATCGCCTGGTCGGATTTATGTTGGGAATAAGTCGAACAAATCTAATTTGTTCAATTCTATATCCAAGTATACGAATCGTAGGATGAATGGAAGGAGGAGACCTGGACCTGGCACGAAGAGATGACTCGGTAGGAGGAGATGACCTGCCAGGAGAGCCCTGAAAACTAGGTCTGGCAAGAGGAAGAGGCCTTTTAGGAGATTGATGCCTGTCGGGAGAATCAGAAGGTCTTGAACGGTCGGACTGAGAACTCAACTCTAGAACAAGAAACAGAGAATTAAATTTTTCTGGTTTATTATCTTTCGGGAATTTGTTTACTTCTGGCATATTTTTCACTTTTGGACAGAGAAGTGCCTAACTTTATTTCCAGTTGAAAAAGTAGCGAAACACCGAAGTAACCAAAACAACGAACTATCATTGACTAAATAAGATTAAGTATGTACTCAACAGGAGCGTACTTTAATTTTCTATTCTGGCATATCTTGAAAATTTCTCGCAGGTATTTTGTACATTGAAGTCTATTTAAAAGTATTCAACACACAGAACTATTTCAAATTTTGGTAAATCACCCTCCATATATTAATAATCGTAGTAAGTAGTCGAACGGCCAATTGGGGGTAAATAATCAAAACATCAGTTTATGGTATGACGACGTTTCGCCAGATTGGTTTTCTGGCCTCATCAGGCTAAAAAGATTGTTCTTTTTTTATTAGAAATAAAATTCACATTGAAAATAAACACTTTTTTTTACATAACAACGGTATCAAATAACATTGAATTTAAAATTGATAATTACCAATATAGCCAACCAATTTTTCAGTGTAATAACATAAACTGATGTTTTAATTATTTACCCCTAATTGGCCGTTTAACACAGAACTATTGTTATATCTTTGGATTTATGATTTTATTTAGTCAAACAATTTCTTACGTAAGCCTTCCGATCCCCGTCCCATATGTGAACGTCCACTTTTGGTTCGAATTTTGTATCAATAGGGACCCTTTTTGAATTTCATTTTTTTTCAAGACACACATTATGGATTCCCCATGAAATACTCAGATTAAATTCGTACTCACTTCGGACAAACTCAAACAGAGTTTGGAAAAAAGCGATTAGGATAGAATATGGATTACGCAGGACAAATTTTAATATGATTAAAATTATAGATATATAATACTATTATATTCACCAATAGAATTGAGGATAAACGCAATAGATAGGACGAGAGTATAAACAATCCTCATCTTTTCGAATTTAAGAAGAAACTAATAAATGAAGATTTTAACTGATAAAAATGTAACTGATGATTATTTCAGTGCTTCTTTAGTCATCGTATGCCTTATTATAATCGTTATCTCACAGATTACATAAGTGTCAAGCTTGTCCTCTAATATTTACGTTTCGTTAGAGTTACTTTTTCAACTGATATCACGACTATAAGCGCCCATTTGAAGCTTCAATAAACGAATTTAAATTCTACAAAATAAGTTAAAAGAATTAGAAAAATAAATTTGATCCTCTCACATTTTGGAAGACTAACATTGTTTATCAAATGTTCTAGAAATTAATCATGGAAAACAGAGTTGGCTTGAAACAATAAAAAAAATAATAATAATTTCATTTTTGACCTCTGCTCACCACTATATTATATTCTATATTCAAATTTTTCTTACTTTTGTGAATTTTCAAATCCGTCGCAAAATTAAAAAATATGGAAATTACAAAATGGCGACGTTCATTATGAAAATATTTTAAAATGGATTTTCTTGAAATCCTCACCTTTTTAATAATTTTTAAAAATTTAATTTGGATTTCTATAAGGAAGAAACCCTATGAGTTTCATGTGGACCATATTTTTCAATTACAGTGTTCGCATTCATAAAAAAACTGAAAGCACGTGTATATTTAAGACAATGATCCTTCTATGCTGTCTTTCATTGGGTACAATTTGTGTTAAAAATTGAACTGTTTTGTAGAAACCTATTCTTCTGAGTTGAAAATTCCACTATTTTGTTAAAACTTTATTCATTTTGTTAAAAATTCGATTTTTGTTGTTGTTAAAAGTGCAACATATTGGTTGAAAATTAACCTGTGTTGGTTGAACACGCATTTTATTATTATTATTATTATAATAAATATTATTATTATTATAAACTCATTTTGTTTGAAAGTTCGAATTTTCTTTGTTAAATTTAATTGTTATTTTATTTAAAATTAAACTCTTTTTTTGTTGAAATATCAACTATTATATTTTTTATAATTCATTTTTTTAGATTAAAAATGTATGTAGATTGTTTAAAATTCGTCTTTTGAGGTAGAAAATTAATCTTCTTCTATGATAATTCAATTATTTGGTTAAAAATGTGTGTATTTTGTTGAGAAACTTTTTTTGTGCGCACTTTTGATGTTTTTCCGTGAAATTCAATTGTTTTTTATTTAAAATTGAAATCTTTTTCCATTCAAATATCAACAATCATATTTTTTATTGAAAATTCATCTTTTCAGGTTGAAACTTCAACTACTTGGTTGAAAGTTGAACTACTTTCTTGAAAATTCAGTTTTTTGGTTGGAGATTCATAATTTTAGTAGAAAACTGATCTATTTGGTTAAAGATTGAACTAATTTGTTGAAACTTCTCTTTTTTGGATAAAAATTAATTCTTTCAAATGAAAATTTAGCTATTCCATTTTTGGTTGTTCATTCATTTTTTTATTCAAAAAATTTAATTATTTGATTGAAAATTTATATAGATTGTTGAAAATTTGTCTTTTTGGTGGAGAATTAATCTTCTTGTTTGAAAATTGAACTATTTGGTTAAAAATGTATGAATTTTGTTGAGAACCTTTTTCTGTACGCACTTTTTACCTTTTCTGGTTAAACTGAATTATTTTTCATTCAAAATTAACATATTTTTACATTCTCATCCCATAATGACCAGTTATTATATTTGTGTGAAATTAGACATCCTCCCCCTCCGTTTCTGTCGAATTTTCACGTTCAGATACCCCCTGAATCCGAAAAACAGGTTTTTACGAATGAGTCCGCCTATCTGTCCGCTTTGTCATACTCTTCAAGTGTCATAAAATAAAGGTCAAGTTCGTTAGCCAATCTTTTTGGATACAAATTCCAAAAGTGAGCGCATTTTCAAAACTTATAAGACCACTTTTTTCAGGATAAAAAATTTTTATGTATGGTTATTAGTAGTGCTGAAAAAGCAAACAATTTATCCTTGCATTTTGAACATCTTACAAAATTATCGCAACAACTTTGTAAATTTTCTTGAAAAATAAAAAATTCCGATTTGACCGCACCAAAAATAATGAAAGTACCATTTTGCTGTCAAACTAAACAAGATACGAAAAAATATGATTTGACAAAAATTGTGTATTCAAAAAAGATTGATTTCTGATATAAACAACACAAGATACGAACAAAATGAATGGATAAAGTTTGTTCATCCAAAAAAGGGCTACGAATTTGTTATGAATTTTTTTATACGATGCGTACTTTGTTCTAATCGTGAAAAAAATCATTATTAATGAAAAAATTAAATTTTTGAAAAAACGACACAAAGTGCGAAAAAAAATTAACAAAATTGTGCGTTCCAATAAGGGTTTAATCGTGAAAAATAAAATGAAAAACAAAAGCCATAATCGTAAAAAATAGCACTTGAAATAAAAAATTCACTTTTTGGAAAAACGAGACTATCAAAACTATTTATGAAAAATCGACCGTCGTGGTGGAAAATTCCACTATTTCGTCAGGCATCTTTTTTGGGGCAAAAATTCAACTGCTTGAAAGCTTCTTGCTTTACTTTTTATTAATTTTATTTATACTAATAGGGTTGACTTGGAAGAAAAAATAAAGACCCTAGTAAAATCTCAATTTGGATTTAAAATAAGGATTTATTTATCCACACAGAAAGTAGACAAAAAGTCCAAATATAGTGAAAACTCTTTTTTCATAAGTCTATGAGATAATTGTTCAAATATATTCTATTTGGATATTTTATATCTTCCTAATTCAAATTCAACTCGGTTGTAAAAAAACTCGTCCTTTTGGTATGAAAATGAACTATTTTATTAAAAGTTAAACTGTTATGTTGAAAGTTTAATCATGTTGTTCAAAATTCAAAAATTTCGTAGATTATCTTTTTTGGACCGACATTTGTTATATAAATTTGTCCTTTTAGACTGGAAATTTATCTTTATAAAAAAGTCATCTTTCTTGGCTTAAAATTACCTTCTTTATTGAAAATTCAGCTGTTTAAAAAATTCGTCTTTTTGGCTTGGAAATTGAACTATTTGGCTAAAAGTTCAATTATTTTATTGAGAATAATAATACTATAATAATATATATGTAATAAAAAATAATATATGTATAT